>JAOBRG010131437.1:0-19069 GCA_027574985.1 Umimayanthus nakama | reverse complement strand
TTAAAGTTGGTACGTTTGCATTTCCTTGACAAGTATAACACTCCACGAGCATCCAGAGGATACCTTTGATTTTAAATTAGGTGTATGTCAAAATTAAGTAAGCGGGCAATCTAAATAGCCTGTTATGCAAAGCCGTACAACGAGCTCACGTTCTCACTAAAATGTCGTCTGAAGTGTTTTTGTTCTTCGCAGGTAATGCCGGGGCTTCTTTTATGTTTCGTCATGCGATATGATAATTATATTAAGCGGCAAGCGTTGACTCCCGAAACCGAGACTAGAATAACGTATTTCCACTGTTCCCTGATAGGATATTTAGTAGGTAAGTTCAACATAATAATACAGTGTTTTCTTGAATAGCTGTATTTAAAAGAGAATTTTTTTTCAAAAGATTGTTTAAAAATATCTTTGAACTAAGGTTGTCAAGAATCCGTAAGTATAACACATGTTTTCATTGTTTTACCTTGTACTGGGGTATCGATATCAAGTGATTGGTGTCTAGATCTGTGACGCGTTACATGGTGTATGTGCTCTTATGCTAGTTTAGGCTAATTTTGGCATTTTAATGAATAAATTTATACAGTTACCTAAAAGCATATCATTGTGTTGTATTTATAGATTTTCATCGTACGAAATTGTATTCTTTTTCACAATTTAAGTCTCAGTTGTATTCTTAAAATATTCTTAAAGTTTCGCAAATTCCATCCTCAATATTCTTGTAAGATATATTCTTGTAGAAAAGGGTGCAATTCTGAAGCATACGACACCGATTCTTACTTCATCTTCACTGACCATATACCAAAGGACGTATCAAGATTCTAATTTGTAATGTTTTGTTTATTTTTGAGGACTTGTCACGGCGACGGTTGTATCCGAGGTATATAAAGCAGCCCAACCAGCATTACTGTATCTAGTTCCTTTCACTCTACTGCCGATCATGATCATGGCTTATGTCAAGGTAAGTTTAGTGCAGAGTGCCAGCCGCAGTTTGTTAGCACCGCCTTATTTTATGCAGCGCATATCAAAGAGCACAATGTTCACTTGTACCGCACTGCAGCAATATTGCGCTATGCGTTTGGCTTGCTATTTTTGGAACTGGCTAGCTGCTTTTAATAACAGCAGTGGTTCTGCACTTTGTCAAGCGATGCGGCGAGCAACTGCCGTGTTTCGTTGGGATATTTAGCTATCATCAACACCCTCGTTGTCATTATCACGATATAAATGGTTAAGAAACAAATCTATAGTATTGTTCTTCTACTGTTGTCTTACTAGAAAAGACACAATGAGCCTAAACTAGCTAAAACTGGAGTAGACAAGACAGGCCCGTAGCTGGGCAAAATGGCCGAGCGAGCGCCAAAGTCACAAGGTTCCCTCTACGCGAGCGAAATCTAAGGGGGGGGGGGGGGGTCCGGAGGCATGTTCCCCCGGAAAATTTTAGCAATTTTATTCCTGAAATCTTTAAAAAAGCACCAAATTTTAAAACCTAGTACACAACAGTATTCTACCTGTGCAAGGCTGTATTTTCAACAGAGAACTTTGCTTTGAATATGGATCACACAGATTTCTGTGGCAACATATGGCTAGTCCAAGAGATTGCAAACCACAAAGCTCAATCACAAGGCAAGTTGCCTCACTCTACAGGGGTTTTTTATCTATAGATTAATAAGAGCATTTGCAAAATGTGCAAAATCTGCGAAATTCATCTATTTTAAAATACTTTTCTTTTAATCCTTCATAATTATTGGTGGGGGCGGACTTCCCCGGCCCCTCCCTTGGCTACGGGTCTGCTAGAGGACAAGTTTACCACAGGTCTTTTTGAAGGTGTTTATACGTTGATTATATTGTCAAAACAGGAAGAAATGATTAAGGCATCAGTGTTCGTACAACAGGGCTCCCGCGGGTCATTAAAAGTCATTAAAAGTCTTTATTTCGCTTTTTGCAGATTTAAGGCCTTAAAAATGTCTTAAATCTCCTAGAAGTTGTTTTTGAGGTCTTAAAAGGCATTAAATATGTAAGGTGAATGAAAGTGAGTTTTTCTTGCAGCCAAATCGTTGACATATTCTCTGCATACTATACAGTATCTGGGGTAATTTTAACGTGACGTTCGCGTCTGAGTGCCCCCAGTTTACTGTTGCTGATGAGAACTTTGTCGTTGTTCCGTTGTAAAGTTTGTATGGATTCTTTTGACGATGTTATCTTGTTTACCATGGAAAGGGTTTGAAAAGCATTTTATCTCACTAAAGGTTCCTTTCTTTATTTTTTGCACTGAAAAATTTGACATAAATTTTTGACTTTCGGCATTAAAAGGTCTTAGAAGGTCTTAAATTTGTTGGCTGCTGAGCTGCAGGAACCCTGGTACAATCAAAATCGTGTTTTTTTAGTGTGCTATGGTAGAGCTGTGATTGTATCTGCGATCTAGACGACTGCGCCCCAATCAATATGGCAACGGAAATTGTGAGAAGCTTATTGCCTCGCACATAATATACAAACCCGTTACTGCTTTTCAGGGAGATCTCCGGCGAATGTGGCAGGATCCTTTTGCGATGAGTGCTCCAAAAAAGTTACTGGATGTATGACCTCTGACACGTGCTAACGAATCCGCGAATTGACCGTCGATGGACCGGCAGTTGATGTTACAACAAGAGATAGCGTTACTTGGGCCCATTGTGCCTGAAGAACCTGTGCTATTACGACATGCTTTTTATAATCCAGAGATAACGTGCTTGTGAGTGATCAGGGACCAATTTGCGCATGCTCAGGATGAAACTCGGCTTCCCTGAGTTGTCGGAAGCCGTTTACGTTCTACCGTGTGTCGTAACCCGTCTGACAGCAATGGAAGGTCAAGGAACTTATCAGCGCATTACTTAAGAGCGTCGGATATCGGTTTATTTTTTTCTTGAGAAACTTTACGACGATATTTTGGATTGGGAGCTGTGACTTTTCTCTTTGAAACACAGTACCGTTTGGCCCTGGTAATTCGAACTCTCATAATTCGAAGTCCCCGCTAATTCGAAGCATTATTCATTTCCCTTGAAATGCCTTACTACTGATTTTTACCTCGTTAATTCGAATCCCCGTTAAGTCAGACCATTTTCCTTTCCCCTTGGGACTTCGAGTTAATGGGGTCCAACTGTAACACGTTCTCATAGAATTAGACCTTGGCAACTTGAGTGATAATGAAGTGAAACCAATTAGATCTGTAGCAGTTTAAAACTCTTTAACCCGTATAGTTAGGCCAACCCCACCTATTTTTATGTTTACAGTTGTTTTTGAGAAAAAATATAATATCGGTCGGGTAAAAAAAAATCAAAGTAAAAAAAAATCGGCATTTTTGTATTTTTCGTGCGTAATATTTACGTTGTGCCCTTTTATTCTAACATATATTGTTTTTCTTTATCGTAAATTGATTGCTTGTAGCGTGAATGTTGAGTTGAAACATAGAATGTATCAGTGTACAAACCGCTTGGTTTCAGTTGCTCCAATCGTAAGCCTAAAAATTAAGCTGAATTACATACAACATTTTTATTCATTTTCTTCCATGGTAGTAGTAATGCCTTCACTCCTCACTCTCACAGAGTTGCGAGATTAGTGCGCCATGAGACTGATGTATACTCTCGGACATGTTACGCACGAAAACTATGATTTACTTGGACCATAGAGTGACATCGTCTTGTGTCAACATGTTGCTTTCGTATGTTAAAAACTATTTCTACGAACTATTTAAAAATTTTGAGTCGGTTGGACGACTTTAAGAACAAAAATAAGTGGGTATGGCCTTATACAAAGAAAAAAAAGATCGACTTGTTGAAAGCGCATTGCCATGATAGGAGCTCTATTCTCACAAGTTGCTAAGGGGCGAACCATTTGATCTTTGAGGGGAGGGGGGGGTTTTTTGGTGAGCAGGAATTTTTTTTCATGTCCCATAGTGTGCAAGAATTTTTTTTTTGATACAAAACACTAGCAGGAATTTTTTTTTGAACTGCAACATTTTTTCCCTTGGGAATATGATGCAGGATATTTTTTTACGTTCACAAGTTGCTGCAGGATTTTTTTTTACGAGAACTTGGCTTGCAGGAAATTTTTTTTCAAAAATACCCACCCCTCCCCTCAAAGATCAAATGGTTCGCCCCTAAGGTTGGTTGAGCTACATAGCCCTGTGCATTATGGCTTCACGTACAGATTGTTGTTACTGACCACGATAGATACAGGGCTTTCTTATTTCCTTTGTATCAATGCCTCATGCTTCTCTGAAATGATAGCGTGTGACAAGTCAGATAATATTAGAATATATTTTTTTCTATATTGAGCTTAAGTTTTAAACGTGATTTCCGCAAGGTAGCAGACTACAGCCCGTTACTCCCTGTAATCAAAAAGGTCCCGAAACGGTATCGAGAAACACTGTGCTTGCATTGTGACGTTTCCGAGGGGCTTGTCGCCGTAGCGTTTCTCCTTGAAAAGTTGATGTGGGCCTTCACTTAACATCCAACGAGGCAAGGAAACGCTGGGTTTTGAGTTGTGGAAACACGCATGCAAACAATTAACATGAGGGTAAGGACATTTCTCGGGTTTTATAAGTTCCAGTTTTTAAAGAGGTTTAGTTAGGATAAACAATGGCACATCTTTAAATTAATATAAAAGTTATAGTTGTATTGAAAATATTGGATTTTATATATATATTTGATATTAGTATATGTTTCGTTTATAATATATCATAAATTAATGTGTACTCTGGCTCAGCCTAGACGCATCCAAGACTAAAATTACCTTCCAGAAAAGCAAATGCCAATCACTACATGTAAATAGGTTATTTGAATTGCAAGAGCACATTGAAGATTAAGAAAATGACACAATGATTATAGAGGGTTTGCTTAAGCCCTGTTTACTCGGCACCAACTAACCCGGGTTCGTTTCTGTCGTGTAAACACCGCTGACCGGGTTCCACGCGGGTTTGTTTTGAAAAGCGTTGTGTAAATACAGCCCGAGTTAGTTTTAACCCGGGTCGAACCTGAATTAGTTTGTGTGGTATAAACAGGGCTTTAGAGATACTTATTAGAAATGCGGGGCAAAGAGCTCAACTTTACTAAAAATAAACTTTGTTATGCAAGAAAGTTCTCATCTTTTGAGTTTTGAAGAACTGTTTTATTACAAACTCTGAAAATAACGAACCGGTGTGTTAGAATTATTTATAAACATTCAAAAAATTGAAAATGTAGCAATTAAAAAGGAATCGAGAACCAAATATAATATTTAAACCGGAAATCCCGAGTTGCGAGCGGCGCAGTGGTCAAGTGGTTGATGTGTGCGACTCGTAACCCAGAAGTCGTGAGTTCGAATACCGGCCTGACCACAGCGCTGTGTGGCCTTAAGCAAGGCACTTTACTTGACCTGCTCCAGTCGACTTGGCAGTACCCGCTGCTGGGGACTAACCGGCGATGAATTAGTGTCCTGTCAAAGACTAATCCACTTTAAAACTAAGGAAACCGGAGATAAGTAGCGCCGGCCTCAGACTCGTACCAAGTCGCTTTTATAGGCACGTCCTTCCCAAAACCCTTTGCGCACCCTCACCTCCTTCCCCAAATCCTCTGCGCCTCCTCTCTTCCGCCACCTAAAAGCGACTGGGTACGCCTGCCTTATGAGTTGCTGACTCGGGAAAGAACTTAGTTTTACCCCGCTATCAAGGGAATGATCAGATCGTTCGCATTCTTAGTTGGTATCTGATTGTGGAGTGAACATCTCCGTCTCGATGAGTCATTGATTTCCTCTTTATCTCTTACAGCGCAAAATTCAAAAGCCAAAATCTGATTGCAATAGTTGTCAAGATAGCCCATTAAAAGTTACCACCCATTCATTACTGCTGATCTATTTGTTACAAATAAAATGTTCCAGTCTCGAAAATTTAACATTTTAAAATGAGGAGACTCGAGTTTTTGACTCGGTTTTGAATTTGGAGCTTGAAGGCACGAAAAGAAGAGGGACTTATACCGGCACTTCAGGTTCAAGCGATGAGAAGTTACAGAAAATATCCTCACCCTCACCACGTGACAAATGTTTTGGACCCCTCCCTCCTCCCAGGGATTTCTATTTTGGGACATCTTATCACCTTGAGAGACTTTAACCATAAAACTGACCATCAGTAAACAAACATACAATAGCATATTGTTAAAAATTGTTAGTTATTTTAATTTAGCCTCGCCTTCTTCAGTTGTTCTTGTACCACCAATGTGATATCAAGCGGCCTGCCATTGTTACACTTCATCGATTAACTTAACTGTACAAGAGCAACTTCGTTAATCACCTAGTGAAAAGGGCTTGCAGGTTCGCGGACAGATATAACCAGGGTTTCAACAATAGCTTTTCAACAATAATTTAGCCGGCTGCACGAAGGCTAAACTTTTCGGCAGCCCCTGCAATTTTGAAATTTTCTGCATCATTTTTGATCGTACACCTCAGAACTCACGCAGATTGTTTACAAGCAAACCTGTTCAAGTTAACCACGAATGGCATCATTCATTGTCAGCAACTGAACTTTTAACCTGAGAATGATACATTCCATTGACAGTAACACATTTTTAAAACAACGTGCTTCTGCAAGCTTACGGGTGGTCGGTTTAAAGGGCCGTATCCATGAGCCCGGGTTAGCAGCCAGCCCGAGTCAACCCCTGGTTCAGTTGGTTTGCTTATATTGTCTTTTACCCAGTACAGAACAACTTTAATTTTTAAACGAGTAGGCATGTTACTGCTCCAGAATATAAGTCGACCGGTCTTTTCTCATTTAGACTTTGGTGCGGCGTTTGTGACAGCCAACAAGTTCCAAGCAAAAGGTAGTTTTATGGTGTTGAATCATACACAAACACACACGCACACACACACGCACACACACACATATATACAGTAGAATGCAGGAGAAAATTTTTAAGTGGTTTCAAGATAACACACCTCGCAAATGTCTTTTACTGGTACTCCGTTCAAAAATAGAATTGTATCAAATAAATTGGCAAGCAGAAAAAACTGTATCACTTTTTTATTTTTCTCTTTTAAATAAAAACAGGCAGTTGCTACAAGAATCTTAAATGACTACGAATAAAAAACATCTTGTGAAAATTGTGTTAATATTATTCAATAAAATAATCTTTCAGTTAAATTATTTTCGGAAATATGTTATTTCTTTGTATTTACAGTATAAATATAGTATGAACGCCAAGCGAATCTCTTAACCCTACAATATGAAAACTGTACACAATGCATTGCGGTGCATATATATATATATATGTATATATATATATAAACTTCGGTTTTCTAAGAAACTATCTCAAACATTTCACCGCAGCGCTCTAGTTTATGCAGTCTTTACGGAGCTTCGTGAACATAATAAAACTATATGACATTTTTTTCCCGTAGACACCACAATGTACTTCAAAGTTTGACACTGTTTCTCTAAAACCATTTTACCTGTCTTCAAAGGACTCTAGTGATCATGTCAAGTTGATGAAGAAATTCTGGTTGTGCAAAGAAAGGAAACATCCATTACTTCCTGTCGACCTAGAACTGAATTGAGACGAACGGATACCCCACAGGATGTCAAAATCAGTTTCCTCCATCCATCTAATTTGGAATGAGCTCTTTGTTTCTACAATTACGTTTCGGTGAGAAATTGGGGATAAAAATGTGAATTTTCCCGTATACAAAGATTATCTATGCACGTGACTGTATTCCTCAATTACAACAGATTCTGTTCTACGCCAGCATAGAACCTGACAGTTTGCGAGTTTGGTTACTGCAAACGTCTTTGGAGTGCATATTATATAACTTGTCCCCTCTTCGGCTGCTCAGTTTCGTCAGTTTGTAAACTAGAGCCTGGGTATGATTGTTCTCGACGTGTGACGTCACCGAGGGGGGACTGGTCACTAGGATCTGTGACCCGGATGGAAGATTTCGCCTTCCTTAAGCCCCGAAACAGCTAAGCAAAAAGTCTCGCGAGGCCGTTAGCTCAGCTAGTTTCTCTCGTGTGCGCGTAAATTTTGGTGAGAGTTTTGCCTCGCGAGGTCGTGAGACAAATATCTATGTTTGATAATTTTTGCCTCACCAAAATTTACGCGCATACGGGAGGAACTAGCTGAGTTAACGGCCTCGCGAGACATTTTGTTCAGCTGTTTCCTCTCGTGTGCGACGGGCTTTACAGTAGTTCGTCACAAAGATTGCAGGATTTTCCTTAGCTTTGGGTCCACCTAAAACAACAAACGTTTGAGCATATCACATACTTGCTATCACATCAATCGTTTGTCCATTTAAAAATCTGAAAAACATGTTACATGAGACCCAAGCTTCAAGCAAAGTTAACAACCATTCGGTTCCAAACTATGATTAATGTATCGCTTGTAAGAAACTTAACATTGGGAAATCTGGTCCAAACTGATTTCGGGAACACCTACTAGACATGAAAAACAAAGATCAAACCTGTCTAAACCAGTGACTAGACAGTTTGATATCGCAGGAAACCCATGTGAACACAAGGACAATTTAGGAATCAACTTACGCCTAGGATGTAATAAAACTAGCCTATTTTCAGACTTGGACTGAACCCTAACTCCTCAGATCAACAAACAATTTTTTCAAAAGAGTTTAAACATGTCTTGATTAATTATATACTACGAATTTCAAACAATGGCACGATTTCACGTTTCGATGACAACAAACTATTGTTTCTACATCAGTTTCCTCAGTCTGATGTCAGCTTTCCCACCTTACAATGAAAAACATATCGTAACAACCATTGTCAAAACAATATCCAGTTTACTCGCTAAAGCAGGAATAAAAGAGAAATCTAGTCTTCCATTTATTTCAAAACTGTCTTCCAGAAATTACAGAATGGCAACCTGTGATCAGGCCTTCGTGGGAACGCGAAAACAATAAAGAGAGGGTGAGAGAGGGAAAAATAAAGGCCTGATCGCAGGTTAACAGAAAGGATTCAGTGTTACCTTGAAACCGTCCAGCTTCCACTTCAATCCGCAAAAATCTGCCTCTTCAATAATTTCCCTTGTGTGGCTGCCATTGCTCGTGTCCTCGGTCCTGCAAGGAGAACACTGAAACAGTTTGTTTCATAATCTAAGGAGTGCACTCAGTTGTGGTCCAGTAGGCCCTTTCTGGGCTTGACTATTCGTCGTCGTCTTGGTTGGGAGTCCGCAGTCACAGCTGATAATACTTACAGCAAATAAAGGGAAAAATAATCAACTTTAAAACCTTTCACTGACCTCTGCTACTATACAGCAGGCTTGACAAAAACAGGTCTTTAAAAAGTTTGTATGCGGAGATTATATTGAGGTCGAGATTACAACTTCTAACATATTGCTTTTATCTGTACATATAGTTTCTGGCTCAACTAGGGAACTGCAATTGCTTTTAAAATTTTGGATGTGGACGTTGTACCATAAGCTGTTCTTCCTGTTCTGAGGATATAATATCCGCGTGACTCACTGTTTTTGACTGGTTTCTATATCTGCCTGATATATTGCAGCGAGGTCGCTGGGATTGAAAATTTGACATTTTCCGATTAAATGTTGAAACTTCGCAGACTGCTCCAGCCAAGACGGCGACGTTTACCGTGAAATGTTTTTATTGAATGAATTATTTCGAAGACAGCTCTATCACCATGAATACAGTGTGAACTCACGCAAAATCCGAGTACAGCAATCTTTCAGAGAGCGCTGCCACTGCCGAGAACTCCTTGAGAGTGAGTTGGATCGATGAGTTTGCTTCAACCATCTGAAACGAATACAAAAAAATGAAAAGGATACCTAATAAGCAGTTATGCAACATTCTTCATGCACTAGCATTTTGAGTTTCTGACAACAGTTATTTTGATTTCTTGTTTCTTATTGACGGTGATGTTTCACGGAACAATTTTTAGTGCAGCAAAATGCCAAGTTAGTGCAACAGGGTACTGAACTTAATATGTAGAGCAAGATTTATAGCAGTAACCTGTTGCAATTTGCAATTTCTTGAAGATTGCGTAATGAACAATATTGCATGCAGTGCTACACGAAGTCAGTTCCCTGTATAACAAAATTGCACGAGAAACTGCTTCCTCGTTTTATATCAGCTGAACTGATCACGTAACTCGTTAAAGCTCAAATCTGGCTGGTTTTAATTCGACTAGATGGCAAGTGTATTGAGAAATCATTAAATGTAGCTGTTGAAAACAACTTACGAACCACCAAGCTACCACAGACTGGAGTAACTTGGCCATTGAAATAACGAATGCCCCAACATAAACAAGTTTTAAGAGGAATCTATTCTTTGAAATTTTCATTTTTCACACTTTTTCTTTTCAGTTTATTTTATAATAAAAATCTAGCTTTAACTTAGTTCATGTTTTACTCTATTTTTTATCCACTCATTTTTTATTGTATGTATGTTTAACATTTATTCCACGGACGAGCGTTGGATATGAGCTTTTAGACAGCGGACGAGGTGTGAAGCACGGAGTCGGGTATCATAAGCTCATATCCAACGAGCGCGCGTGGAATATTGTTTCATTAAATACCGAACACTGGATAAAAATATCTTGAACTTTACTTTCTATCGACTCGAGTTTTCGGCAATTTTAAGGAAAAATTTTCCGTGATAAAATTGTCAGTTTCCATTTTTGGACAAACTGAAGTACATAGGATTTATACCGTTAGTAGAGAGCCAATCAGATTACTCAATATCCAGTGTTTGGTATTTAATATAAATAGTCATTATTTGTAGGACTTTTGTCAAAAGCAACTCATTGGCAAAGGAGAGGAGCTTCAGATACTTATTATGTAAAATGGAACAAGCTATAGAAAGACTTGGCTGCAAGCTGCAAATATTCCGACCATGTGTAACAAGTTTAAAGCAGCAGTTGTCAATTTTTCTTTCCTTCTTATTTGTTTATTGTAGTTAGTTTTTCCTCCTTTAAATTGAATTTACCAGAAATACTAACTTTTGCTTAGTTGTTAAACTCTTGCAATGTGAAACAAACAAAAATACTATTTAAAAAAAAAAGTTTTTTTATCATCACTTGCAACGTAAAATTGAAGAATCCCAAACAAAATATTTCAAAAGAATGAAATATAATTAGGTGCAACTCTCATTTCTATACGCGACATTCCTTAGCAGTTATTCCAGTTGCAGAACATCTTCCACTGAGTGAAGCTTACCTCTGCTATTTTATTGATCTGTTCCTTACTAATGAAATCCACGTGGATATCACGAAGAGCTTTTTCCATCTCCTAAAAGCAAGTATACGAATCAGTAGTTCGCGATACCTTTTCGAGAGTACTAGCAATAGTTCCAGGGGCAACACTGCCATCAATATTCTATGGAATACACTTCACCCTGTTTGTAACAGCGCCCAAGTATTAAAGACCTCTTAGGCCAATCAAGAACCATACACTGTGTTCAAATTAGCAGTCGGTCGGCAGAAAACTTGAGGACACGGGCGTCCTCATGCAGAATTACAAAAATGGCGAACTTCATTAAAAATTATTCGGCTGTTTTTCTCATTGAAATTGATA
Source organism: Umimayanthus nakama (assembly GCA_027574985.1). Taxonomy (NCBI): domain Eukaryota; kingdom Metazoa; phylum Cnidaria; class Anthozoa; order Zoantharia; family Parazoanthidae; genus Umimayanthus; species Umimayanthus nakama. Next base: position 7,535 of record JAOBRG010131437.1, on the reverse strand, counting down.
TCTCATGTAGGAGCGGCTTTGGAAGGAAGCAAACCTGCAAAAAGTGAAAGAAGAAGCTTGTCCAACCTCGACTTTGAGGCTTGAGCACCAGTCGTTTCTCGGTCGACTACCTAGTACCATTATGAATGCAGTGCATATCATCACATGTGGAACGAATGACTGTGCTTTATTTCCCCGAGACGTGCTTTATTCTGCTAGGCAGAGAACACCCTCAAGCAATAGACATGGAACACTTCCACACACAAACGGGACGGACCAGTAATCTCGGGGGAGGGCAATTTTTTTTTGCTGCTATAATAGGTCTGCAAATTTTTTCTGGGCAAGTATCCAATCATCATTTGCGTTCAGGGTATTTACTATTTTGTTGTTTCTGCGTAAATTTAAAGTCATGGACTTGGTTACGTATACTGCCGTGCAATTTATTTTTTCTTTGATGTTTTGTTTTGCAATTTTTTTTTCACTTTGTTGGGACTCTGCAATTTTTTTATTTTTACAAATTCTTCCACTCCCCCCCCCCCCCCCACGAGATCAACTGGTCCGTCCCTAATAACAGTTATACTTGAAGTTGTACTGAATTACTATACAAGAAACATTTTTCTCTATGGTGCCTACTTATTTCTCAAACCAAATTATCAATATGGTAACACTTCACTTAACTAATTTGTAAGGAATTGCTTCTTTTTTTTTGCAGAGCAGGCGGTAAAAGTATTTACTTCACAAGAAAAAATCTTGCAAAGCGGCAAAAAAATGCGAAGGGAGGCAAATGATTGTGATGAAGAAAGAAACTTCGAGGAAAGAGTTTCTGCTTTATGGAGCTCTACGCAAACTGAACACTTGGCTGGAAACGTTTTTCTCACCTTGTAGGATATTCTTCCATCTCTGTCTTTATCAACTTTCAGGAAAGCAGTCTTGTATAGAGCCTTCCTTCTGGTGCTAGAAAGCAAAGAGAACTGACTGATGAGTATACACTTCTTCAACACCGGTATTAGAAAGAAAAATACTGAACTCTCCTTCAGAAGGATCGTTATCGCCTTACTGTTACAGCAGTATGAAATCTTCTTATTAGCCGAGTGCGAGGTCCGTACGGCAAGTTATGGACCGAGTTTTGACCTTCCTTTTATGGCCCAAGCGCGAAGCGCGAACGCCATGAAAACAAGAAAGGAAAAAACGAGGATCCATAACTTGCCGTACGGACTGAGCAAACGAGGTTAATAAAATGTTTTTTATATGGCTTAGTTGATTATTCTGGTTTTGAAAAGAGCTAGCGGTCCGTAGGGCTACTTACGGACCTGGAATTGACCAATAACAGCACGCGAAATCATTCAGCCATATAATAACTTGGAAATATTGACGGCTCGCTGACGAAGCTCAATTTATTAGCGTGTGATTGGCTTAAACTCGTAAGCGAATCCGTTTTGCACACACCGCTAAAGCTTTTTTTCCGTTTGCTGCTTGAATAAACTAGAGAAACAAGAATGTTTTCACACAAACTCTTATTTGAAAATTGTAGGCTGTTTAGTAATTGGCCTACAAAGCAGAAGTTTTATCCTACTGTTTCTCACTATTTCATCTCATTTACTTGCACAACGGTCAAAAAGGATATGGAAAAGTAGTCGTGATTCTAAGTTTTCAATGCCTTATCAAATTGACGACGCCGCTAGAAGAAATTCTATTCTTTGTATATCGAGCTTTGTCGTTTGGCGACTATCATATACAGAACTTGAAGTGAAGGCTTTTGCACTACCGCCTAAACAACCGTTTGCTTCAAAGTTTTCAGTTTAAGGGGATTCCTTGTTTTCGCTCCAGAGTCTGTAACGTCACTCACCTGATAATACAGAATCTTGATAAGTAATCCATCGCTGTCATCGCTGAAAAACAAAACGAATTACTTTATTTGTTGCATGGAAACACAGTGACTGACGTCGCAACTTTTAGTTATTTACAACATTTGCTGAGGATGGTAATCAGCGGGAGCACAGGCAATAGGTCACGTGGTCTCTTCTAGGTCTGGACACGTGGTCCCTTCAAAGTCTGGACATGTGGTTCCTTCTAGGTTTAGATATGTGGCTCCTTCTAGGTCTGAATATGTGGTTCCTTCTAAGTCTGGCTCTCTTTGTAGGGGAGGAGGTGACAGAACACAACACCGGCATATTAGCCTACTCATATTATCAAATGTCTTCGTTCTTTAAGTCTCCCCGATAGAACGTTGAGAGAATAGCCCAATGGATTAACGTCCCAGTCTACGGAGGATGTGGCAAAAGAAGGTCACACAAAGTTTAACTCTCCGCCAGGCCAAGGAGTGAACCAAGAAACTTCTGGTTGGCTGTGGGATCTCTTACCAACTGTGTCAACTTTTTTACAAAACCGGAACATGCCCCTCCTTCCCGCGATTGTCTCAGAGCCTATTTCGCAAGTGTTTTATGCCCATTTCCGTAATGTTTGTGTCAATTTTGAAACGCCATTTTGTTTTCAATAAAGAAAGCAGAAGAAAAGTCACGTGAACAGTCACGTGGACAACCACGGGCAAAAATGACTGATGGCACCGTGAACACGCTTTCTGGAGCCGTTACGTAGACGGACCATAGTGACATTTAATAACAATTGACATGTCTGGTTATCTCTAGTGTTCTGCATGTACAAATTTGTTTTTAAATAGTTTGTGTATTGATATGTTGCTTAATTCCTGCCGGCCAGGGTAGCAGTCAATTAACAAAGCGTAGTTATGCTTCCGTTTGCTTGTGTGAACGGAAATAACAAATATACACCAAAATACTAACGCTTTATATGTTTGAGAACATTTTAACAGCATTTATGGCTGAACTCTTCAAATTATTTAAGAACAACCAGTCATTGGTCAAAAACTTAGACGTTCTAATAAAAAAGAGGTATAATGCTAAAGCAACTGATTTGGCTGAGGCTGTGAGCTGAGTGGCAACAGGAGCTATTGATACAGTCAAACAACTTACATTCCAGAATCTTCACATCCATTGGCAGCTCAAAGCGGCTGGTTTGTTTTGAGAGGGCTAGTCGTCCCTGCAGCCATGGCTTGAGACCTTCTCTTTTGCGCTGATAAAATAATGACGACAAAATTTGTTAGCTTCCAATACTATGTATATTAAGTGGGGAAGGGTAGAGATTGGGGGGGGGGGGGGGTTACTACAGTGGCTTCCAAACCCTACACCATTGTTAGGATAAGTTCTGTGGTCCTAGGGTCCTGCCAGTGAGTTAGTTCTCGGTCCATTCTTTCGCCACAATGTTCTTGTTAAGAAGTCTGGAGGTGAAACTGGGGCATGATTCACAATAAATGTTTGTGATGTGAGGCATGTAAAACAAAGACTCAAGAAATGTCTTTGACCTCAAAAACGATTACTTTCCCTGTGCGTCATAACATGTCAGACTCCGGTTTTCAAAAAAACCATTTCTCACCCAGAAATGTATTGGTGTCAAACAAATCTTGGACAGTCGAACCCATCAAAGTTTGAAATGTTTTTTAGAAATTAGTATTATGTTGAAGAAACCCTCAGTCTTCAAAACATGTTGCGGCAACTATGCGCTTTGGCGCGACGGTCTTAATTTAAGCCACTGGTCTTCTTTCTACATGTACTCCATGACCCTCCATCAGTCCATGGCTCAAACAAACCCACTTTTCCAGCACCCGCATATGACCTTTAGCTAAGCGCTTACTGGCTACTCGAGAACTCCATTTGTTTAAACCGGAATTGGATAAGAAAGATTCTGTCTCAGTGTAAATTAAAACCAACCTTCTCCTCCTCCAGGACCGAGTTCATGACCACTACACTCTCTGACAACAGCCGCGCTCCGGGTATTGGCATGCTACCGCTGACTGGTCCCGACTGTAGCGCAGACACCAACCTCTTGGGCAACCTCCTGTCCTTGGGGTACTCTAAACGGTGGCTGAGTAGAGTCTGTTACGGACAAACATGGCAGATCTTTGAGCGTTTCCAGACAACCTCCCATTAAGTTGAAGTCGTTTTTGTGAGGTAGTTACTGCTACAGACCGCGTTTATTCTACCTACCACACCCCCCCCCTCCCCTCCCCAATCGCACGCTCTGGCTTTATTTCATAAATTATGGACAGGTGGAATCCCACAGTGGTGGCACAGCGGTTGAGGTTTACACTACTGTGACAGGTTGACAACTGCCACTAGTGTAACATCGATGGTAGTCGGATAGTATACTTAACTGTGCTGTGAAAGTATTGCCGACCTAGATAGCACTGTGATAGCGAAGACAACAACATTAGTGCACCAGCGATGTAAACTGATAACGCTGCAACAATGATGACAAAAACAACGCTGTAACATTTTTGTGCACACTAGCGTGACATCGGTGACAACTGACAGTGCAGTTCACCTTAGTGTAACAGCGATGTGCACCTCACTGTTAAAGTAGTGGCAAATTACAGCGTTGTCACAGTATTATCAATTGCCATCGCTGTCGCACTAATGAGCACATCATTGCTTCAGCACTGTCACTTCCACTGCTGTCACTACGCTGCGCACATCGGTGTGGTATTCCTCCTGAGTATAGGGCTCTAAAAACCCCGCAAATATGTTCAGCCTCGTTCCCAGGCTCTTTCCTCTCCCGAGAGAAAGACCCTGGCTGGGTCTGGTCACGTGCCACCCAGATTCTGGGTGGTAAAAAATAAAGTAAATGCTGAAGATGTGCTTACAACTGATTATTGTTCTTATTTAGCCTAGTGTAGAAAGGAAAATAATATGTTTTTGCCCAAACAAACGGGCATGTTCGATTATTTTATTTGTTACCACCCAGAATCTGGGTGGCACGTGACCAGACCCAACCAGGGTCTTTCTCTCGGGAGAGGAAGGAGCCTGGGAACGAGGTTGATATATGTTTTGTACTTTACTTGCGTATTGACACAAGTAACACAGAAATTGAATGTTTTTTTTATTTTTTTCCATGGCTTTTGGCTTCTGACAAAACACAAATCATTTAGTAATTGCCGATATGAATGAGAGTAAAAACGTTTTTCTGCTGGTCTAAAATCGTCTCCTGAGAAGTAGAAAACCCTAATTTCAAAACAACCTCCCATAAAATTTCCCCCATGTTTGATGCACTCTTAAAATAAAAATATCTTTGACAAAATCTGAGGCTGTTTGTCGGTTGGTCAAGCGGGTTGGTTTGTCGGTCGGATGGCTGATTAGTTGACTTTATTGTTTAGAAAATGCGCTGAGTGGGATTAGAAAACTAAATACAAACGAAGCAGAAGCTCAATACGCATTATACCATACTGTTTTTTGTAGTTTATGTTTTTTTGATACTACTTATTCTTATTTCGCCGCATAGCTTAAAACAAAACTACGGATTTAAACTGAAGCTGGTCTTTAGGGAGCAGTTTCAAAACATTGATGTTTCCTGACATTTATCATTCATACATTGATAGTCCAGGAAGTATGATAACGCTTTTTAAATTGAAGGAAAAGTTCTGTTTTGAGAGATCCAACATTTAAATACTGACTTTGTTTCGGGTTCTATGTGAAATTCTCTTTCTATAGGCTCGTTTTACTATAGTTGATAGTTCAACTTTCATTCCGCTTTTCCATTCGTTTTTTAACAAGCGCGTAAGCTCACTCAATTGGAAAATATGCTACAGGCATAACAAGAGAAACTTAATCTCGCCAACAGGCCAACACGTTTCTGAGACAGATATCCAAAAAACAAAATGATAACTATTACAAACAAAACCATTAACTGCGTCGACTCTGAGAAAGTAATTTGCTAAACTGTGCTGTTTTGCCCACGTCGAGTAGGTAAACACCGTATTCGGATTTATTGGCTGTGAGAAATGACAGATGATTGTTGTCTGATTGTGTTGCTCGCTAGGAAGAACGATAAACTAGCTGGCGATTCAAACGCTAGCTTTTCGTATTAATAACGACTCGAAAGAACTGTGGCCCTGACAGCAGTGAAACACTTTTTGATGACTTTTTTAGTGGCTACAGAAAACATAGCATCTTTAAATCCAACAGAATGCCTCAGCTTTCAGAATAAAACTATGTTCGCATATTCGAAACACTGATTGTGTACCAAACAACTGACACCAGTCAAGCTTACACAGCACTATACAATAGATGTATTCACCTCATGCAGGTTGCCACGCTATTCCGACGAGGCCTCTCAAGTTTTACTTCCTTTTCGGTGCCACTGAAGTCTTCTTAGGCTCTCGTTTATCACGTAAAGAGCTAAACCCAATTCTATGTGTTTGTGTTGTCGAGTGCTTCCATCAGAAATGTCAAACGATAAAAACCTTATTTTAAAAATCGGCACGTTTTCGTTTTCGCACCAGGAAATCTGTTTAATTAATGGTTATGCAAACGTCACGGGAAACAGAATATGAATGAAAACTCAACAGCACAGAAGAAAAGCGGCCTTTTATTTTTCGACATTTATGGCTCAAGAAACATTTTCTTCAACTGTTATTTGACATCTATATTTTTACCAAAACAGACTAAACGCTGCAGGATAAACAGTATGATATAAAACTTTAATTTTACTTCTGCAGGAAACAAAAACATTAATTTGATGAATAATTTAAAACATTTCGGCCCTCAATTTGTCATCAATTACAGATGTTCCTCGTTACAAGAATGCGTTCAATAATGACAAAATTTGAGAAGTTCGCAAACTCCAAATATATTTCTTTTAACCATTTTAATAAGTTTGACATCAATATTCAAAGCAAAGTTAGCGAGAATAACATGTTTTCATAGCTTGACCCACAAGATGAACGAAAAGTTCTATGAATTACGACAGCTGCTCCCACAAACCGTCAAACGGCATGTTTGACCCAAAAATGAACACTTCTTGTTACGAAAAAAAATTAAAAAAGACTCACTGAACACTAGTTTGCCCAAAAACAGACAAAGAAATTGCAAAACAGAGAACGCAAGGCCGTTTAAATATGGAGACGTTTAGTTCAGTACATTCAGCTGTGCTCATGTTGACTTTGAGGTCTTGTCACAGAAAAAGACAAAAGCTTGGGTTAGCAAACAAAAAAAAGTACTGAAAATATTCTACAGGAATGAAATGACTTAGTGGAGAGACACTGGTAAAACTTTTGTATCAGTTTCTGACGAAGTGATCCTTCGAAAATTTCAAAACGCACTCGTTAATTTATTGCAAGGTCGTTTTTCCTGAATTTTTTTTTTATTCTTCTTTCTAACAAAAGTGCATGGAAACTCATCAATCAGAATCAAAAGGTTTGGGTTTCCAACCCCAATCAAGTATAAATACACACGAGGAAATATCAGTTGAAATCGAAACGGCCCTAAAACAAAAAACATTTAGAACATAGCTGGCAATTTTTCCCGCCCTTTTTGTATGGCGCGAGCGTGCATCTTAATCTCGATAGACGCACGCCCGTGCGTCTATCAAATCGCGTGATTGAATTCAACCAATCAAAACGCTCGCAATAACTTAGGAGAATTCTGTATTTCATCAGTTTTCGTTTAAAGTGGCAATGTTCTAAAAGAAATGGTCCATACTTAAGCTGT
>JAOBRG010131326.1:0-19075 GCA_027574985.1 Umimayanthus nakama | reverse complement strand
TAACTTACTACAACTAAACCTAAATATATGCTTATCAGTGCTCAGCGGCCAAACCTTACCGGTTACCCCCTCACTTATAGTAAATTGACTTGATTGTTACTGTATCCTTAAAGGGGTACTCCAGTGGTGAAAGTCGCTTATTGGAAGCTAGCGCAAAATTAGCTAAGAAAAAACAGATATGCCATTCATTCTGTTCAAAGATGTATAGAAAAGTGCAAATATAGCAAAAACCGAGCATTTACGAAAAAGGTGTACGAGTGACGTAATACTGAGGAAAGTTCCACCGGTGACGTAGTCTTCGAAAACATTTTGAAGTGTATGAAGTCGATGCACATTTATAAGAAGATCATAGGTCTCAATGAAATGATTCCTAAACTGAAACACAAGGCTTGCAGTCAGTGTATCTCAATTTTTGGATTCTTTAAACTACTAACTTCTCCTGAAACTGTAAACTTTAACTTGATTGGGAAAACAATCTTTCACAAAACAACGTGTTCTTATTTTTACATTTATGAAGCTAGCGGGAGTGCATTGAAAAGTTAGAAAACTTGCAACTGTCACTTGTATTACATTAATTTGCTATTGATTACTATGAAATTTTCCATTTATTTCTTATCTGATAAACTACTATTAACCTTGAGATAGCGTTGTTTCATCTGTTCCAGTATGGCAGGCTTTGAAAACGTTCATCGAGTCAGTATTATTTTTTGACAGCAATGTAAATGTTTTAAATTGTGTTTACTGTTACTGAAGTCTCAACTGAAATGGTTACTTACCAGGAAAACCAGCTGACCAAAGTTCTGTGGACCATTTTCCAAGAGCCAAACAAATCTCTTATGTCACCCGTCCTCTGTTCCTTGTATGCAACAAGTTCTTCTCCGGGATACTTTTTTTTGTTCACCTTGGCAATTTTCCTCAGAATTTTTTCCGCTTCCTTGTTTTTCTTTTTGACAATAAGATATCTACAGGATTCTGGGACAAACCTTTGGATCACAGAAACAACACAAAAAGGTAAGGAAAAACTTACCCTAAAACACCTGTTGCATAAGCACTTTTATCTTTAGGAACATTGGAGAAGGTGAAGTATAGACCTGAAAGAATCTTAACATCCTATTGTTTTTGCTACACTACCTCCAAAATGAAGGCTCTGTTTATATATTTGATTTTAAAACAATCAAATGCTACTTTAAACAGAGATTTTCTTTGGGGTAGTTAGACATGTACGCAATCCTCATAAATTAGTGGCGGACACACGCAAAACAATGGAACCAATTGCATGATGAGGTTGATCACAAAGAAAGATTGTGAATCCAAGTGCAAAGAAAGCGCAATATCCGCCATTCCTAGTTTCTATGTCTTGACACTTCTTCAGCTACGAAAAAGAACGTTTACGGAAATCAAAGACATGATCTTCTTTATCAGAAAAAAACAAATAAACCGAAACAAAAAGAGGATCAAAGGGAAAATAAGAACAAACAAAGAGGTAAGCGAGCTAATAAAAAAAAAACCAAGAAACAAACAAACCAAGAAACAAACAAATAAACCAAGAAACAAACAAACAGACAGACAGATCTATAAACAAAGGAAAAGACAAATAAATAAACAAAGAAACAGATACAAATGACAAAGGAACAGACAAACAAACAAACTGGTATACAAACAACTTACGGACAAACAAACAAACAAACTTATATACAAACAGACAGACAAATAAACAAACAAACAAACCAAGAAACAAACAAAGAAATAAACTAACTAATTGATATACAAACAAGGTACAAATAACCAAATACGATTTTGTCTTATTTTAAATGGGAGAGAAACTTACCACCAAGTAAAAATTGAGGTCATTCCCAGCACACCAGTGACAGTTGTCAAAGTCCTCCAGCGGCGAATGAAATACGCAAATCCCCCCAGACTAATGATGCTTCTCACCCATGAAAACCACAACGCAGTGCCGGCTGTGTGCCGGTGACGTTTTCCAACGTACTCAGTAATCATGATAAATATGGGCATGCCACCTGCGCCTGTTAAGTGTTAGAGAGAAGGCAATCAGTTTGTGTTGTTTTAATAAGATAAGGTTGAGTAACATGTTTTGACTTCAGGGGCGGATCCAGAATTTTTTGAAAGAGGGGGTCCAGTTGGCCAGAAGCCATAAAACTCAAGAAAGAGGGGCCTAAAATCCGTTAAAATGGCTTGTGAATGCTCATTTCAGTTGTTTTCTTATAGATCTTTTACAAGAATCCCGTCAAAAAGGGGGCACCCGGCCCCCCTGGGCACTTCCCCTAAATCCGCCACTGGACTTTGCAAGCAAATAAAATACTTCGATAATTTTTCAGTTCACGTTTAAATTATTAGTAAGGATATGTGTATGTTTCTTTATATTTATAATTGAAGTTTTTCGAGCTCTCCAATAGACTAACTAGTATTAATTAGTATAAGAACTTTCTCTACCGTGATAAAAGCGGTTAAAACATAGTTCTGTTCTTAGCTAGTGACAAGAGCCCAGTTGTACGAAGAGTGTATAATTTTGTCCAACTAATATAGCCCTATATCCAGTATATAAAATTTGCTCTTTTGTCCAACCAAAATTAGGAACGTGCGAATTTTATCCACTTGATAGGGATTTATCCGCATGATAAAGTTACCACCCTTCGTACAACCGAGCCCAGCAGCGTATAATACAAATAGAGTATAGGATTTGTAATAAAAAGCTCTGTACAAATTAAAGCATTTTCATTTTTCCAAGCTATAGTTCAGTGTTACTCACTGTTGTCTTTTAGGGATTTATTCCAACTCCAAGCAAGTTATACCGGAGTTATACTGTACCTCCAAAACAGTACAGATCACTCTTTTAGAGTTGTACTAATTCTATGAAAATAACAGTGTTTGATATCTGAAACTTCGCATGCAGTGTAAACTTTGTTCAAGCAAAATGCGATAATTTTATGTGTTTGTACAAATAGCAACCAACCAACTGACAAACGTTAAACCTGAACTCCTCTAACTCGTCCAAATAAAATTGAACAGTTGATTTACCTATACTCATGCCGGCGAGAAGTCTGAAAAGAGCAAAAAGCCAGTAGACTTCTGGAAAGGCACTCAGAAAACCAAACACAGCGCAGGTAAACATGAAAACTATCATGATTACTTTTCTTCCAAATTTATCGGCAATGAACCCTCCAACAAGCGAGCTTAGCAACCAGCCACCGAAGACTAGTGAAGATGACAAGCTGGCGAGGAACGTCTTGTCACATACCAGGTCAAACTGCAACGAAGCATCGATAGGCCATTACAATCAAAAGGATAAAAACGAATCTTTTTCGCTGAGAAGCTGTGCTGAAACAAGCGAACAGTTCACAGGTACTTGTTTTGGAAATGAGCAAAATCTTACTGTTTTCTTGTAAGAAAGGGGGTACAGGGAAGAAATAAGGCTCTCAAGATATTCATTTTTAAGGAGTTAGGTATAATGGAACTCCATCGCACGGCCACCTCCTACAACGGTCACATAATTAGCGAACGGTTATAATTGTTTTCTATGGCTGTGTAGGGACTGGGAAGAATATATCCAGGAATACAAGGAATTTTTGAACCATACTTTTCGTTTCTTAAACAAAAAATTGCTCGACCCCACCAACAGAATTACAGAAACACCGTTACAAAGTTTTATTCAACCTGTAGTATCGAGATTTTTCTTGTTTACCCCACCATAAAGAGTGCTGTGTTTCTGGTTACTGCGCCATTTTCCAGTCAGCCTCCAACCTGGCGATTAACTTGTAGTGACCAGACCCTTAATGAATTCCAGGCGTGTATACTTCTCTTCCACTGCACCCCGTTAATATACCACAGACACTTAAACCAATTAATTAATGAACGAAACCCTTTATCAAGAAGCAACAGCGACCCTTTTTTCCAATTAACCCTAGAAGCCTTCAAGAATTCGAAAAAGCCGTTGCACGAATACTTGAGGGGGGGGTGTCAATCGGGAACCCCCATCCTTTCTACTTTCGACAAAACTTATCTAATTGACATGAAAATTGATGCGTATAATAAGCTTCATTTGTACTTTTAATTAAGCGAAACCACGTTGTCCATTCCTGGGTTCCATGGCAACACCAGTCAGGGGCCGCCATCTTGGATTTTATTCAAAACAGAATTTAGTGATTGAAATCAATAAAGTAGTTCAAATCAATGGTGAAGTTGGTAATATTTGGTAAGTTTTTAGCGAAAAGTTGAGATTTCGCAATCAACCAACAAATTGCGTGACTTCTTATGACATCTTCATTTATTTAGCGTCAAAACATGCGTTAACTAACAAAGAACAGATGAACCAAAGCTTTTGACAACTAGTCAAGCAGTAAAAGTTTAAAGCTAAAAAATCCAAGGGGGAGGGGCATAAAGTACTAGATCCGTGTCTTCAAGTGAGCCTTTTCATTAAGAAAGAAAATTTTTATGCTTTTTAAAGTACAAGGAGAGCTTCTAACACTGGCAATAGACTAATATCAATAGCCGTTCAGCTACAAGACTTTTAAATCTTGTTTATAAGTATTAGTCCAAAACCTACGATTCGACCCGCGAAAAAAGTATATTGAGCTGGACCGTCCACCCAAAAGGTCCCAAAAATCATTACTATACTACAAATGCCACTGTTTTGTACGAACGAACACTGTCATGCCACTATCGGCATGATAAGATCCAGACAATAAAATTCCCAATTCCTTTGATTTTTGGATGGGAAAAAGTCACGTGTATTGTGCAGAAGTATTGTGTTCGGAAGATTGTCAATGGGGGATAACCCAAACACTCGATAGTCAGGGTCGTAACGAGGTATATGGGATCAGGGTTCAGAGGCAAAAAATGGTCTGGGATCAGGGATCAGAGGGCAGGGATCAGAGGGCAGGGATCAGGGATCAAGCGGGTGGGATCTTGGATCAGAAGAGAACTAAGAGAATACGGGGTCAATTTCTCGAAATCTTTTGGGATCAGGGATAAATTTTTTGGAAATTTCAGGTTCAGGGATCAAAAATTTGTCTAAAACAACGGGATCAAAACTTATTAAAATATACCTGATTACAACCCTGCGATAATGTACTGCCGTATTAATTAACCCTATCTAACCTGGGCTTTTTGGAGGCCTCGCAGCCAGGGGGGGTTTGATTCAATCCCCCCTCCACCGCGGTAACTTATTTATTATTCATCTAAAAGATGTGAAACTTGGATCAATTAATAAGTGGCGTCAGCTCTACACAACTGTGGTATCAATTTGCAATAAGGGCATGTGACGTCATAGTGACGTCACCACATTTGTTTTTTTTGGAGTACTTCTGGAATTGAAGACTTTCGCCTATGAAATCAAAGGGAAACCGACATATTCGGATATATCTTAATGAAAAAGACACAGAGACACTTTGTGATAGCTTAAACAACAATATAACTATGGTATGACGTAGTAGTGACGTCATCAGCTAGTTCATAAACTGGCCAATCACTTGTCAATTTCGGTTTTTGTTCAAATTCGACCAAAGCGACAATGAGAATACTTTTAAAAGTTTGACTAACGTGTAAAATATTAGGATAGATTAACTAACCAGTTTACCACGTAACCTGTATAACCTGTGACGTCATCATTTTTATTAGTATGCTTACGTTGCCATGACAACATTGTACTTGTTTCATTTTGGTTTACAATTATGACAAAATGGTCGGACAAGAAACAGAAACAGTTTCTTCTGTCACATTTAATCATCACCTAACATTATTATCTTAGAATGTATCCCAAACGTCTTCTTCTGCTAAGATTATATAAGTTAAGGTAGCCGTTGCCCATGGCAACAACAGAAAACTGCTCTATCTCCGTTGCTTTTTAATATTTTTAGTTAAAATTTTGTGTAAAGGAAAACAAGTTTCTAGACTCCTTTATCGCAAGGTATGATAGTTATATGTACAAAATAAACGTATTTAGGGTATTTTTTACAAAATAATAATAGTTTACCCACAATGCACCACTTTCCACATAATCGTACTAATTAGCAGAATTTATTAAAAAATAAGTTACAAGAGATCATTTGTGGAATCTAAGGCTTAATTACCTATAAAGAGTTTGGAAAAGTTATTAAAAAACACAATACTCAAAATTTCGAAAACACCCTTTCATTTCACGGTTACCATGGCAACAGCACACGTCATGTGTTAGTAAATTGCATGTCAAAAGATTCCCCATAAAATTTTAGGAAAAGTCATGAAGTTTCATCAATATTCTCCAAACGGTGTAGAAGTCATTGCCAAAAAACCCCTTGAGGGGTTGATTCAACCCCCCCCAGGCTAGATGAGCAGCTCAGAAATTGAAGTTCTTTTCTCAGTGTTTGGGAACTCGAAGCTGCAGTTAAGTAGTTATCGGTTTTCTTCTTCTACTTTGGCTAGGGTGGGAATAGTGGAAAAATGTCTTTTTAAGAGTGTATTTATACTTATCCTAAAGTAAAATACGAATTACATTCTTCTGTTAGCTTTTAGCAAAATGTCCTTAAATTAATTTACCAGTCAGAACGCTTTCTTGAAATGTTCTGCTGACTAGTTACAACCATGTCGTGCGATTCATTTCTTATTCTGATTATACATTATATATGTTTTTATCGGCTCAGGGTCCAGTTGGTTTGTCAGGTCGAAAAGGTGAAAAGGGCGAAAGAGGCGAGAAGGGTGCGGCTGGAACAACTGGAAGTCCAGGCTTGAAAGGCTCAAAAGGTCAAATGGGTGAGCGTGGAATAGCAGGTGCGGATGGCACCCCAGGAGATAAGGGAGCAATCGGGCATCACGGACCGCAGGGCTTCACGGGAAGGGCAGGTCCACCAGGGGAGCCAGGTTACAAAGGGGAGCAAGGCATACAGGTATTTAACCTATAACGGGTTAGTTTGTTTACATTTTTCAAACTTCTTAGAAAATTGACTAAAATTTTGGAACTTAGAAAGAAGCAGCACAGGTCAAGAGATTGAACTGATTGCATCTGATGGCGCCTCATGTTACCGATATTCAGTCCATACACGTCCCGCTCGGACCTCAGCTCCAAACACCACAGTGTCTGGGCTCTTTTATGATCCCTGGATGTCATTTCTGGAGACTAGGTCAACACTGAACGTCCCTTTCCACGGACGGTGTAGTAAAAGAAGTTCTCTCTAAGTTCTTCCTTGACCATAGCAGTGTTGAATCGAGAACTTCTTGGATCGCAGTCAGTGAGCTTACCAACTGCAATAACATCATGTGGTGCATGGAAACCTGTTTTGTGTCGAAGCGTCGCCAATGGTAGATTTTTTGAAACAAAACCCCAAATTAATACAGTTTCCCATATTCGACTTGTTCTTTTCCTTATTTGGCATAAAAAAGGCTAGCTTCACGCTTCAGATTGACATGAGAAACGTCAGAAATGTGTATTGATACCAAGGAGAGATGTTTGGACTAGCCGCGGCTCTTTTGGTGCACACAACTTGTTATAGCCGTTCTAATTGTTTGTTGTGGCACTCTACTGTGCAGGGCCCCAGTGGATTTCCTGGACCAAAAGGAGACAAAGGAGTCTTGGGAGTAAAGGTAAAAGATACAATACACTGCTGAGATAAAACTTAACTGAAAATAACCATTTTGTTAATACGATTTTGTGCTAGACCCATTCCCTCGTGGGGGCAAAACGCAGTGTTTTTAAAAGTTGAAAAAATAAGCCAAAAGTTGACCGAGTACCACATGGGAATGGAACTAGCAAAAATTTCCATTAACAAAATGTTGTATTAGAAAACGGCTATTCACACTTAGGAAGTATTAGCTTTTGCATGTACAGTTGAACGCAAGAGTTCATAATCACAACAAGCTGACTCAGTGGGAATGTTCCAGTATTTAAAATGGTAACGAAAGCTTAAGGATCTCGTTTCCATCGGTAGGATCAACATCACAGGCGTTGCAAGGATTTTTTAAAGGGAAAGGAGTCTTAAGAAGGAACTTAAGCAATGAAAATGATATTTACGTGTTTGCTGCTCCTCTTACTTTCTGTCAGGGTGCGAAAGGTGCTCAAGGAGACACTGGGTTAAAGGTTTGTTCTTCTCATCTAACTATAATGATTGAAAATACAAGTGAGGTATTAGTTTCCAGTCAAGTAGCTAGCCAAGCAAAAACGTTTTCTAATTTTTTTAAATAATGTGTGCGTCTTTGTCTCGATGGATAACTAACCCGTGCATGTCGAGCATGTTCATAGATGCACTGCTTTACTTTATTTTTACATTTAAATTGTCCCTTCCGTTTCCTTCCCAAACTCCCACATATGTTTTTTCAATAAATAATCAGTTAAGTCTACTGAAATTGTATGGTTGTCTACCCCTTATCTTCCTTACCTGACCCCACCCAATCAGATTTTGTCGGGTCTTGCCATGACGTTGTTCGGCTTTCTAGTATTTCGAACGTTAGCTCATCTTAAATACGTGATGGCTGTTTCAAGATACACTGAACAATGGAATTCCGTTTGATGTTGAGGTCTACATATCTTACTTTAACGTACATACGGAAATGATACAATATGGTTAAAAACTAACGATTTTTTCAAATCCAGGGTGAACCGGGAGTTGGCCAACCAGTGCAAGGTTCCCGTGGAGAGCCCGGCCCACCCGGCCTACCGGTCAGTCACAACTGCCCCCGTCTCCCTTCTCTTCCTATTCAGTCTTGTTCTTGACTCCCTACCCGTCTCCTTCGCATCCCCGTCCAAATCACCGTTCTAATCCCTAACCCAATCCCAACCCCCGTCATATCCCCTTATCCATCCCATTAATTTTCCTTGGATCCAGTAGCAGCAAACTACTGCAATGCCCGTACAAGAAATCACTTGTAACTCTGGGTGGTATAATTGACTCCTAAAAAAACAAACAAACACTGGACACGAAAACATATTAAAAATGTCGGGAGTAAATCAGTAGGAGAATAACTCCCTGGAGAGAGACTGTAGTTTCAGTCAGCGGGAGTTTTGAGTCTGGATTCAGTTTTACTTTTCATTGTTATTATTTTTATTTTTATTATTATTATTATTGTTGTTATTATTATTATTATTATTATTATTATTATTGTTATTATTATTATCATTGTTATTATTATTATCTTGTTAATATTAACTTATTCATGTACAATTTAATCCCAGGGTACCAACGGGGGTTTAGGCCCGCAAGGATACCCTGGTCCTCCAGGACCTGCAGGACGCCCTAGTGTGATACCCGGTCCCCCCGGGCCTCCTGGTCCGCCGGGATTCTCATCCGGGATTTCAAACGGTGGCGGAGACCCGCCAAAACAGAATGGAGTAAGTACACACACCTGCAGAGATTGACCCAGGATTTTACAAAACTGTCAAGTAATCAAGCCCCTCTTCAATTTCTCTTTCTTCCTCTCCCATTCCCTTAGCTCTTACTACGCAGGCTAACCTGTGAATGCTATATTCTAAAATGTGGGAAATATTTGCTTTTTACTCGATCAACTTATGATCAGACATTTGATTGGTGCAAATAATAATTTCAGTCAGGACTAAACGTTGTCGCAAAACTTCAGAAGAAGGCCCTGTATTCTATTTAGTTTATAAAAGAAACTGTTCTAAGGTACAACGTTAACCTCCTTTTGTACTTTTGAATACGCATGGTAAAAGAACCGAGTTAGTGGCATTCGTTTTCTGAAAATGTGATGTCCAAAACTAGCTCGAAGAGAAGATGAATACGTACCCAGTACGAAATGTGAATTTGTCAAAAGATTGAACTCCAGGTTTACGCTATTCAAACGAAACATTCATGTAAGTATGTTTCATGAGAGTCTTACAACAATACGTTACTAGAAGCAGATAACCTATTCACAGACGAAGAAAATAGCTGAACATTTGGCTTAATCATTAACAGGTTTCAGGGAAAAATACAAAGAAGATGGTGTAGTTTTTACTCAATTATCTCACAAACCCATTTCGGTAATCACAAAAGCAGCTAAAAACGTAGCTGGTTCTTTATCTACTGTGATCAATGAATCTACTGTGATCAATGATTTAACCCCCGTTTCCTTGCTCAGATTGTGACAATAAACTCGGTGGATGAGTTAAGTCGCGCGATCAACGTTATCGCCGAGGGAACCATTGCATACGTAATGGCTGTTCAGCAACTGTATGTCCGCACAAGAGTGGGTTGGCAACTTATCGTGGTGAGTATACACTGGTGCTGCTAGGCGAACATTGGTCCGTGTCTCTTTTTCTGCTTACACTTCTGTTTTTGTCTTGGACATAAGTCAGTTGCAGAAGCTCTAGTACAGAAATAGAAACTGAACTGAATTCGCTTCCACTCTGCTTCTGCTTGTACTTCTGTCTCCATTTCTTGGTTTACATCACAACGTATCACTCCCCATAATTCCACTTACACCTTCGTCACTGTCTGGTAAGAATAGCCACTCTGTAGACTATTTTTTAACCTCGAAAAAACTACCTTAACCGAGAAAGAGACCAGCAACTAATAATATAGTATATTGCCAGGAGACTATAGTGTGAACCACTTACGAGCCTTACTATCTTTGAAATGCTCCTTGTACACAAGGGTCTGGTTGTTCGAACGTAGGTTAAACTTTACCCAGGGTTAGGTGCAGCTTTAAACTAAAAATTCTTTATCAAGAAACACGTTTAGCTTTTTAAAAAAAGGTAAACCCAATTGAAGGTTAAAAATGTTACCCTGTGCTTTCGAACAACCGGGCTCAAGAAAATATAGACTGCCCGCATCCAAGATGGCGACAAGGACCGTGAAGACGCTATTCGAGTATTGTTTTGATTAACCACAAAAAATTATATCAAAAAAGATTTGTACGTCAAACAACTACATCCTTGCCTTAGCCGGTGTAAAAATGTCGCTTAGAACACATTTACACAAAGATTAAGACTGGTTAATATTAAAAAAAAAACTTGTTTAGGCTACCGGCTTGCTGTTAATGTTGCATCCTTTAAGTAGCTTGTTTCTCGAGAAATACAACGCCTGGCGTCGGCAGATCTTTGAACAGAGAAAACCCGGAATATCTCGTAGCATCCTATAACATTACCAATCATGATCCCGAATATGAATCAAAATGGCAAATACTTTTTGTCTAAAACACCTTGTATATACATTTTAAAAACGAATTGGCTAGCGTATTATATACTTAATCTAATTATGAGACGTAATGCTTATCGGTTTTGTTGTTTTACTTTGCAGCTTGGCCCGGTGATAATCCACACGCCATCGGCAAGCACCGTAAATCCAACACCGGCCCCAACAGCTGTGAGTTTAAACGATGTACCCTTCCTTAAAAAACCCCCCCCCCCCCCCCCTTCCAACCACACTTACACACAAACTTACACACATGAACACAAACCCTCAAGCACACGCACGCAAACACAACAAACTTCAGTCTCAAGCGCGCCATGTACATGTAGAAAAACAGTTTCTACCGTGTAGAGTATAACTCTGCTTGGCTGCGCATTCAGTCAATAAGACAACGAGGATACCAGGGATCGTCTCTCTTTATTCGCCTATACTCGGTTGAGTTGGATATTGGCCGGAGTTCATTCACTGGCTTACTTCTTCACACTTATTTTCCTCTCTTTTCTGAATGACTGTTCTTACAAGTGCTCAGTTTTTATAGATGCTTTTACAGTCTAATTGGAGACACGTTTTCAGCTGTTCTAGTCCCAGTAACAAAGGATTTATCTTTCATTTCTTAACGTTAAAAGGTTTATCTTTTGTTCCTTAGCATTAAAGTTTTCTCTTTCCTTTAAAGGTTTTTAAATCCATAAACCTTAAAAGCTTTTCTCAACCGTTGTTCAGCGCTTCAGTTTTTTTCCTTTTCTATTACTGTTAAAATCAATTCACGAGGCTAAGGGTAAGGCAGGCGGAGTCACGTAAGCTTTGTTAATGTTTCCTGCTCTTTTAGATGACAATCTAAAAGCAGACAATGTGGCTACTAAAATGAGTTCTTTTATGCCATGCTCTTAGCTTTCGTGAACAAAGAATAGCATGATGTAGAATAATTCCGCATTATGATAAAAATCTTACTTTGGTGTTTTTGTTGCCTAACATACATATAATCGTACACACATACAGATAGCAAAACGCGTGCGCGCGTGCACTTACATGCAGGCACACACACAATCATAAACACAAACATAAACACAAAGATGCGCCAAGCACAAGAACACATCAGACAGAAAACCAGAGGGACAGTTTTTAGCAACACGTTGTATGGCGCGTTTAGGACTGGATGACTTGTCATAAATGAAAGAGGAGAAAGGCCAAGGAGCAAAATGCAGCGAACGATTCGGCATGATCAGTGCTACGAGCACACATTCTTTCGCCACTTCTCCCACCCCCACAGGGACCTGACAAGTGGCTTGTTTCGGAACATGTTTATTTATTTAAAAATACGCTCGGGTATTTGCAGGTACCAAAGGGAAAAATTGTGTTTTCTCCTCATGGCATCACACTCAAAGGACCGTATGTAAGTATAGAAATTTAGGGCGGTTAACGAGTTCGTTTGATTTTATCTTACTAAAATACCACTTTTATTGGTCGCGTACAAATATCCTGTATATTGAGCCAATTAACGCGCAAGTTTATCTCTAATACCCGGAAATTTGAGTGTTTTTCGACCCGTTCCCCCTCCACGCAGACATTTTCTAGCCGTCTGATTCCCCCCTTCCCCAGGAGTTCAGATTCCTTCCGTTGGGGCTGTGTGGATGTTTTCTGGAACAACACATTTTGCACCCTGAGTGTAACGGCTGAATTAAGAAAAGTAGCATCGTCAAAAAAGGTCTGTCCAACAAAATTGTCGAACAAGGAAATGAAATGAGCACGAACAGATTGCTTAAGCGAAAAAGGCACTGAACGTACATATAGGAAATGCTGAATGATAATATTCACATATTTGTAATTGAATTTTTTAACCAGAATTATTTTTAACACATTTATTAAATTCAATTGAAAATTTTTTAAATATTAGCATTCTAGTTGTTATTTTATTATCTTATTGTTTTCATGCTTTAGCGTTTTATAATCTTATTCGGTAATATATTTAGAGACCACACGTACATGTTTTAACGAGCTTCACTAGCTCCTAGATGTCTCGTGTATAAATAAATTAAGGATTGATTGATTGACTGAGGCGTAACACCAAGTGGTGATCAAAAGATTCGTGTGGTTTATCCTCATTTTCTACTGAACCTTTCTTTCAGCTACGTATGATCGGTTTGAACTTCCCCGTGACGGGTCAGCTTGGCAGTATAGGAGGAATAGATTACCAATGCTTCAGGCAGGCCAGACAAGCCAAACTGAACGGCACGTACCGCGCGTTCCTGTCCAACAAGCTGCAGCACGTCTCGTCCATAGTCAGGCCCGTAGACCGGGGTTTACCAGTGGGGAACTTAAAGGTGAGAGCTAAGTGTCTTGAAATGGGACTTGCTTCCTTTGACGATGTTCTCCGAAAGTCTTTTAGTCTGTTAGTTTGTCTGTCTGTCCATTCATTTTTTCATTCATTCTATCATTTGTTCATTTATTTATTTATTAGTCTGTATCTCTCTCTTCTTCTTTGTCACTTTATAACTGTCCAATTTGTCCGGTAATTGATCAAACTGTCCACAGCTTACTTCTACGTGAATATACTTAAGCACTTTATTTTACTTCAAACAGTTTGCTTCACTGTGTGTCTTACTGTGTCCGTTCATTTAACCATTCATTAGTCCATACCCCTCTTCCTCTATGTTACTTTATAACGGTCCAATCTGTCCGGTTCCATTTACCAATTGATCATTTATCCACAGCTTACTTCTACATGCTTATACTTAAACACCACTTCATTTCAAACAGTTTGCTTCACTGTGTGTCTCTCTGTGCCCGTTCATTTATTCATTCATTAGTAACTGTTCAATTTGTCCAGCTCCATTTACCAATTAGTTCAGTTCAATTTATTTTATTCACCACATTCAAACAATTAAAACGCAGTAAACAGTTCTCTTCACTTTGAGTTTGTCTATTTGCTTTTCCAGCTGATTGCCTGACTGCCTTCCAAGTTGTGTTCCAATATGTCTGTTGTTTTAGTGTTCGTTTGCTTATCAGTGTACTACTTTTACTAAATAGACACAAACACCTTTTTTCCAAGGGCGAACAGCTTTTCCCATCATGGAACTCTATCTTTGACCAGCCATACGGTTTCAACCCCACGATACCTATTTATACATTTGATGGTCGGAACATTCTCGACGATCCCAAATGGTGAGTGATATCGGAGACCCAAAGAAAAGAGTGCGAACTCGTCCCCTAAACGGGTTAACTCGACACTTTTCAAGTACCTCGGCACAGATTTGAAAAAATAGGGGGGAGGGGGGGGGGGGGAAGAAACGATGACGAGTGTCGGGGCGGGGACTGAAATGATCGTTGTAAGGCTCGGGCAGTGTAGCGGTGTCCAGTAACATATTCCCCAAAAAATATTCAAAAATTTTTCATTTCTAAATCTTTAAATTATGAAGTGCACCCAATTCGCAAAACAATTGTCATGCTGAGCTAGAACGGGGACCGTATGGTTTACCTTTATGAAAATTTTCAGCTTTTCAGTGTAATATGAAAGATAATTTTAAGAGCAAGCTATCTCAAAAACTTTGTTTGTTTTAAGTTTAGTATGTTACTAATATATTAAACAACAAAACATGACTCCATAGGTATTCTATTATCCCCGAGTTGGTTGCTTAAGTTATTTTACTTTCAAGTATTTTTAATTACTAAAATGTGAAGGAAAAAAACTGAAACGTTATAATTTTGTTGTAGGGCCTACAAATACTTCTGGCACGGATCAAGGAGCAATGGAAACTTACACACGAATAACTGTCGCGGATGGCAGAGTAGAGGTCCGCTGGACACAAGTACAGCCAGCTCATTCACTGGGGGAACAACTGTATTTGCAAATGAAGAATTTACTTGCAACAACTTCTTTGCTGTCCTATGCATTCAAGTGAGCCCTTATAAAGATAGATAGTGGCTGGTTTGGTTACTTTCGAGATTATACAGTACCATCTCCGTAGGTTTGATGTAGACCCACCACAAGTATTGAATGCTCAAAGAATGACATTTGTTTCCCGCTGGCAATATTGTACTGCTTCTTCTTGTGACATTCAAACGATTGAGAAGTTTTGCAGACGTCTTTTTAATGTATCAAAGCGCGTATTTAAGAGTCAGTCATTTCTATTTGATGGCTAACGCTGTGAAAATCTTTAAAACAATCTTGAAATTGTTCAACAGCTAAAGATACTAGGCACGCTGTTTAGTTTAGATAGGCTATTTTTGTTTGTTATATTATTATTACTATTAGTCGTACTGAAACAGTTTTTAAGTCTTAAGAGAGTGGCCAAAAAGCTATATTTATAAGGATACTTGGGTTTGGCTACAAATAAATTTATTTTTCCTCAACAAAATTAAATTGTGTTTTTATAATCAATAGATGATTTGAAGTACGTTATCGAAAGAAACGCGTATTTTTAACGCTTTTAAAAAAATCTCCCAATGCCTACGCTATCGTGAAATCTGAAAGACGACGTGGATGAGTTATTGGATAATGTTAAGCGGGCTTTCTGTGTTTCGTTTTCATGTCCACTTGTTAGTTACTCCAAATTATTTTGAATTTTTCATCACGCGCTTACAACTTGCGTTTTTGTGTAATTTTTGTATTCGTTTCGTTCTAACAGCAGTTATTTTGAACTGCAGTTACACTCTTTGTGTAAGAAAGCCTATTTTTTTATTTGTCATGAGATTTTTTGACTTATTTTAGGTATTTTGCCTCAAGAATCGTTAGAAGAATTGTGTCTAATAAAACATTCACATACATAAATACATTTTTATTAAAAAAATAGGTTCTTACATAAAAATGTAATACAAATCGGAAAATCTTTTCTGCTTCAAGCTATATTTGTTCTGTTTTGATTGGAAGCATCAACCAATTTATGAAATAATTAATTGCTGAATCAATCTACAACTTTGCTAGAAAGAAAACAATAACAATCAATGCGCATCTTCGTTGTAATTGTATTGTTTTATAGCCATTCTTAAAATAACGTGAAAATAAATGATGGTAAAGTTTCAGCTTGACAATGTTTAAAAGTCCTTTGGCTTTGGAGGAGAGGATTAGCCAATTGAGTAGGCTCCTCTGTATCTCTTTCTCTGCCTTTCTCGGTTTGTCTGTCTGTGTCTCTCTTCCATCTCTCTCTCTCTCTCTGTTTCTCTCTGTCTATGTCTTTCTGTGTCGCTCTCCCCCTCTGTCTCCGCCTCTGTCTGCCTGTCAGTCTGTCAATCTGTCTGTTTCTGTCTGTTTGCTGGCTGTCTGTCTGTCCGTCTAACTGTCCGTCTCTCTGTTTTTGTCTCTGTTCTTGAAACGTTCAAGACTGAAGTTTGTAGCTGCCATACTAAAGAATTAAGAAACCAAAGCGTCTTGTGTTGATTTATTTGACACGTTGTCCGATAGTTTTACACTACACTACACTACACTACACTGTGAATGTGTGACAGTTTGCTTGCTTTTTGTACACCAGTGAGTCAGTTCCAATAGCTTCCATGACTCCAAGGGCGAGATAACGAATGGGTAGGATAGGAAATTACTTCTATTTTGAAATCTGTGCTGAGTTCTGTCTTTTGGGTGCACTGAATGGATCCGGCAAGTATTCGTATTGTGCAATTACTACGCACTTTTTGTGTTCCGTGCATCTGAGCTCGGCGTTCGTTCTTCTTTGCTGTGTGGCTCACTTGGCTCGTTTTCTCCTTTCGTTTTCTCGTCTTCTTCCTCTGCTCTATCGCTAGTCTCGCTCGCCCTGCCGTCGTACGACAGTTCCTCCGATCTGAAACTGTCGCAGCTACCCGTACTGTCTCTTCCATTCCTTGAAGACGCTAGTTTCTCTTCTTTCTTCCTTTTCTCTTCATTGACTTTCTTTTCCGCTGCTCGTTTTCGTTTGGCTTCTTGTTTTGCCTTCTCGTTGGCCATTGCCAGCTTTCGTATGTTAGATAAACAGCCGGCGGCTGCGTCCTGAAGCGCTTCATCGTCTGAACCAACCATTTGCACGAGCAGCTGCAAAGCAGACAAGAAACCCGAATGCTGACACATAAAATGTAATAGTTAAAGCCAATAACTTTAAAATCTTCACTTACAACAACAGGTTGTTCAAGTTTGATACTGCCAGTAAAGAGAAAATTTTAATTGAAGGAAGGGAAAAGGAAAATGTGGAAAGTCTCTTTTGTTTTGGTGCAAAGCACACATGGCGGTAAAAAAGAAGATATCAAAAAAGGTAAGGGTAAGGAAAGGTAAAGAAAGCTTACAACACATTAGTAAAAATCTGGAATAAAACAGCCAGTTTAGGAGCCATTCATTTTTATGGGTAGGGGGGAAGACGGTGGTTTTTTAATTTTGCATGACTCCCAATTTTCCCTTGAGTGCGCCCTCAAACCAGTACATATACCTGCATGAACCCCCTTCCCCCTTCAGTTTTTTTTTGGATGACCCCCTTTTAGCTCGAAAACGTTTGGATGCCCCCCCCCTCCCAGAATCCATCGGCCCTCCTATCCATAAAAATTGAATGGTCCCTTACTAGAAAAAATTGTATCTGAATTTTTAAGTCCAAAGCTACTACGTTATGGTGCAAAACCTGGTAGACGACCTGTCGACTGCAAAGAAACGAGACATTTTCTTGCATAGAGATGCTCGCGACGTAAACTTAAGAGTTGTCTACGGAGGGGGGTTATAACGGGGTACTGCTTCACTAACCTTGACTACTCCCCGTTCGTGCATTATGATACAACTCTGCGGAGTCTTGGCAAGCTCATGAAGTGCTTTGACCGCTGACCGGTGTAGAAGTGGATCGCTTACACTCAAATAGTCGACAATTTGTTCCACTGCGCCTGCGCGGCAGAAGTCCGAAGAGTTGCTACCCCACGAACAGCAACGCGAGATTGCCTCTGCAACGTACCGCCGCAGTTCGGGATCGCTCTGTTGCAAAAGAACCGCATATAGTTAGGCCGAATTTGATAGCTCTCATAAATTAACCGAACTGAAGTTACTGCACTGAACTTTCACTGGAAAACAAATATCACATTTGCGGCTACTAGGGTCATGTTATCAGAATCGCTTACACTTAGTAAATCACACAGGACTGTTATTTTACTAAGGCTATTTTATATGGCTACACTGGATACCCGTTCAAGTATAACACTTTGCGAATATATCGCGAATATTTATAAATCGATGTCCATTTATCAGTTAACTCTCACACTGAGTCCCTTTTCGAACTGAGTCTTGGCTGCCAGTGCTACCCGGATGAGATGTTTTGTTATCAAACATCTTGAGATAAAACAATGCAGAGACACGATGCGGACGGGAAGATATCTCTAGAGATAATTTAGAGTGCTTTTTTGGCATAGATCAATTGAAGTGATTTACTTGCTTGATTGTATCTTATGTGTAAATACAACCGGGCCTGCACAAAGACTGTAGGAGCGACGAACGTTGTGCTAGATGAAGCAACAAACTGCACTGTGTTGCTTGATAGTTAATCTTTGCAAACGGTCTTCAAACCAGGACGTGTTTTTGCTGTTCTTTTTATTTATTTTTTTTTGAGCTTTTCTATGCTTTCAGTTGGACTGTTTCCAAAAACAATGCCACGAGAACATAGCGTCCCCTTCAACATACCTTGTGTGTTAAATCAGCCAGTAATTGCACAACTCCATAATCTGTCAACACGCCTACGTTCTCCTGGTCAGTGGCTATGTTTGATATTGCTGCGCATGCACCTTTAAGGATCTGGCATAAACAATATGAGTGTTAGTTTTGATAAAAACACTTTTCAATGTGCAATTTTTATAATGTGCAACCTACCTCAACGTCCTCGGAGTTTAATAAGCCCACTATCAGTTCGAGTCCCCCAACGAACGAACGAGCCGTTTCGCAGGCTTCCTACAAATATGACAAATAATAATTTTCAAATAAGCGAAAGATGCATGACAATACGTAATAACTCTTAAGCAAGAAACCTACAAAACGAGAA
>JAOBRG010131104.1:2387-19080 GCA_027574985.1 Umimayanthus nakama | reverse complement strand
ATTGTATTGCATTGTATTGCATTGTATTGCATTGTGTTGTGTTGTATTGTATTGTATTGCATTGCACTGTATTGTATTGTGTTGTATTGTATTGTATCGAACTGTATAGTACTCTATTGAATGAAGTACTACAACTTACCAAGTGTATTGACTTCAGCAAGTACAATATTGATCAAGAACTCTTTTGCCATTCCGCAAGCCTGGAGAATGCGCAACAACACTTGAGCAATGTCGTCCTAATAACGACAGGAGATCGCGTTTAGTTAGAAAACCCAAAACATGATAAGTTACATTATCTAGATCAGACATTTTTCAAATTAAAACAATTTTTTGTTGAGTATTTACCGGTAAATTTGATTACTTTATTATTTTGAATAAAGCTTTAAAGCCCTGTCACACTATATACTGCGTATCGTACAGCGTATGAACATACGCTGGTGGACACTGACATACGCTGAAGGTACGTTATATACGTATGGTTCATACACTAAGCATACCCTAGGAATACGCTGAACACGCAAAAGCTACGCTAGAGGAACATTAATAAAAGGTAAAGTACGCTGGTCATACGCTGACCTTACGCAAGTGATCGATATGCTACTATTAACGCTACCCATAGGTTCAAAACTGTAATTACAAGAACAATTCTGCATTTTCCGAATGGCACATTGAGCGTATGAAAATCCGTTTTTGATTTTCATACGCAACTAATACGTTTTTCTCATACGCAATAGTGTGACAGGGCCTTAAGGGATTTCTAGCCCGCATTTGTATATTATGCTAGGAACATGAATAGTGCATGCAACTTATGTCTCGTCAATGTGTCTGTCTGCTTGTCACATAACTGCATATGTACACACAAACATCTCACAGTCTGTATGTTGTCTGTACACTGTGTATGTATGAATGAATGAATGAAAGAAAGAAAGATTGTATATGTATATGTATGTATGTATTTTATGTGTATGTATGTATGCTGCATGTATGTAGAGTTTGTGTGTATAGACATGATATATGTATCTTAATTTATTGTATGTGCGTGTGTTTGCAAACAAAAAAAACGGCTTTCAATTGGAACGACTCTTTGCAATTATGAACAGAACCATTCATGTTATCGGTAAGACCAACTCAATAATAGAAAACGTGTTTGGGTACGTCTGAAACAGAATATCAGTTAAAAAGCGATATGCAACAGCCTTTAATTGTCTACAGATGCGTTCTGGCAAGCATAAATACAGTATTTTGATCTTTAAAACATCTTCAAATTGAAAACATTTTAAGATCATTTTAAGCTGAAATAAACGAACTCAACTCACAAATCAAAGTAGTTTTATAGAAAAGAGCGTGCACTTTACTATTACAGGCTTAAATAAAAAGAAAAAAAAGAAACTCTAATAATAGCTGCACGTAAGGGGCTTTTCGGTGCCATGTTACACACAATTAGTCATAATGGTTAAAACTCCAACTGGCAGCAAGGCTGGCTGGAAGGCAACATGTATTTACACCAGCATGAACGGCGGGAAGAGGACTCGAACTCGGAACCTCCGGGTCACAAGTTAGTGCTTTGAATTGCTCAACCACCTTGCCTTCAACTAAAGAGAATCCACTCGCCTTAGACTTGACGCTAACCACTGGCTCAAGTGTCTCGCAAACGGTCATGTAGTTCGTCTTCAGGTACTGAAATGTAAACCGAACCTTTGTAAGCGTTTGGTGGACAACAGTCTCGTAATTCACCGATTGGTCACAAGTGTTTTCGATTGGTAGTGAACTGATGAAAGATAAAGAAAGCTGACAAGATAATTTGTGATCAGTTTGGGATAGATTATGGGATGTCGTAAAATCGATCTGATACCGCTTTTCATACTTTAGACGTTATGAGCCAACGCCCCCCTCATTCCTTCCTACCCAATACATTTGGATTTGAAGCATTTTACGGTGCTTACGGTGCTTGCGGTGCAGTCTTCTGGAAGATCCGATCGTAATACAAACACGAACATCGACGAATGTCATTAAAAAAAGTAAAAAATATCGTACCTTCGTGAGACTCGTTGGTCTCCTCCAACCTCTTAGTGAAAAAGTTTACTAAAATGTTCTTCGTGTGCTAGCACTTACCCGAACCCACCACTTCCCCCTCTTAACCTCTAATGGAAGTTATGCGGTAATAAATCGATTGTACGACTATTCTTAAAAAGCAAAGAAAACAGAAATACGTCTAGGTACAAGAAAGTAAGAAGAAACTGTCACAAAGGCTCCTCCAGACTGGACTTCCTCAGTTCAGAGATAGAAAACTTGACAGATAAGTTTGGTCGGTTAAGACAAACTCTTGAACACAAGCACATACTGTGAGAAGAAGCTTGACAAAATTGTATAGTTAGTAAAAGGGCGAAAGAAGAGAGCAATAAGAGATTAGTTAGGCAGCAGTAACTAGTTATCAGTGTAAGATTTCTTAACTTAACTTTTTATGCCGCACTCATACCATTTACTACTGAAACAAGTTAATCATGACTGGAAAAAATATACAGTTTAAATACAAACACTGGATTAAAAGCTGTATAAACAAATTGCTTAATCGTTGCAAGATTCAAATGATTTTTCAGAACCGATGAATAGTCATCAACACGTGACAGTATCAGTCTGCTCCGACAAAGGGCTCGAAACTTCAGCTACACACCAAATCTCACAGGCGATAAACATACCATTGGCTATCAACCTTTGATTATCAAAGCCGTGTCAGTCCAACATATTTTAAGTCGAACAAGTTTGATGTAATTATGTTATTAAAATAGTTGATATGAACAAGGCTTTAGAGACTTAATGACTGAATTTCATATGTTTTTGCTACAGGGCTTTGAAAAAATTAGGTTAAGCAAAAAATTGACTAAGCAAAATCTCAGCACTTGAAATACTTGCTCACCTCCAACAAGTCCTTGTAGTATCCTAGTGGCAAGATTGACACTTTCTGTCCGAGAAAAAGTAAACATGCATTAGCGATCCAGTGAATGTCTCAACAGTGCTGTCTCCGTTGGAACTACGAGCGGATAAACTTCATAGACTTCCTCTACTATAAAAGTGCTCAATGGAAAACCAGAGCTGTAAATAGATAGATAAATGGAGTCGAACTAATTCAAACACATTTATTTGCTACTCCGAGTTTCATGCTTTTCACGAGCAATCATCAGGCAACTGCCAAAAAAACGGTTACAATCTTATGAAAATAGGGAACAATGCTTTATAGCGTGACACATAGGGATGTTATTGGTTGAATGAAGTTTAAACGGCCTAAAAAACATAAGCAATCACGGTATTTAACAGAAATTTTTTAGAGTGTCTAGGTCAGTGTCAGTTCGTTTCTATGGTTATTTATATCAATAAAAACGGAGCCGAAACCTCAACTCGGAGCCTGTAGGCCCAAGTAAAATGGGAAATTCACTAAAGCCTTTCTAATACCAAAACTGGATAACAAAAGTAGAACAAGATATCATAAAGGACAAATACCCAGAAACGAGGCATTAACAAATGGGCATCAAAACCAGAATGTTACAGCGCATGAATTATAATAGTAATAACAACAGAAATAGAAAAAATATGAGTCAAGGGCTAAAAGTTTGATAAAATCTTAAAACCCAAACGTTTTCGACTAAAAAGTTATCAACAGGAAATCATCACTTTTAGCCTTTTACTGACACTTTATCTTTTTAGCGACTATTATGACAATAATAACAATAATATTAACAACAATAATAATAATACAATAATAATAAAATAATAATAGTAATAATTTTATAAATTACTTTGTCCCCATGTGTGTGGTCAAACATGACCAGACCACATGGAAGAAACAACACTCTCACCAATTTTAGGGTCTTGAGTGCCGTGTTTTCTTTAGGTTTCTGAAATCCCACATACATTGACCAAAAGTTAATAGTCCACGATGCGTTCGACCAACTTGACAACACGCATGTGAAAGTACAAATACCGTGTATGGTGCACCGTACCTGGTACTTTAACTTCAGTCTCATGCTTGGTCCATCAGCTCCAGTCCCCTTAGTACCAACCAGTGTGACGGGGTGCCACTTCTCCACTTCCTGTCCACACTCCAAACCGCTGACTGATACTTCAGCTGATCCTGAGCGAAGGAAGATTCTTACGTTCAGTTTAAAGCCAACTTATCGTTAGTGAGAGAGAAACCAATAGAGAGCAAACTGACACAGTGGTTGGGCCATAAATTCTTCGATGAGTTTTTATAACTACAAAAATGTGTCCTGGCCTTGGGCATGGCTTGTTTATGATCAGACACATTCAGTTTTGGCTTTGCAGCGAACAAGAGAGCAGAAATTTGGCGAGTTATGCGGGCGAGCAATGATGCACGCGTGCCTCAACGTTTCACTAACAATGGCCACAACAAAATCTCTCAATCATTTGCACCTCAACGTAAAATTCACCACACGTTCTCCTTTAAAAATTTCGCCATTTGCAGATTTTGAATTAAAGTCGCTCACATTTTCTCTAATTGACAACTTCGACTTGCTATTTTCATTTCTGGCTTTTTAAAAGGGGTAGCTACAAGTTCTACATTCGTGATAAAGGTCTATCATATTGTTCTTGGCTTACCGACTCGGTGTGTCTGTATTGTATTAGATAGATTAGATAGTTTAGATAGTTTATTTTAAAGTAATTAATGGCAGCCAGAGCTGAATTGCGTAGTTTACAAAAAGTATACATCATGCAATGAAATGTTTCAAAATTTAGTATTTGTATACAAAAGAGAAAACGCGGTTCGTGCGTTTGGGTGGGAGGTCGAAAACGCAACCACGCCTAAAGTTGTGCCTGGACACATTTCTAGGTGGCAGCAAATGGTACAAACTGTGATATAGCTCGGAGACAGTTTGGCGCACTGAGAGTCTCTTCTGATTTGCAATCTAATTAAGCCGTAACGCGTAAGAAATCGTGAAACTACTGAGAGTTTGGACTCTCTAACAAACAAAGGATCAAAAGCTTGTTGTTTAACAAACTAGTCTTCTTTCAAGCGATTAAAACTGCGAGTTCAGCTTACACTACTGAAGGATAGATTTCAATGCTTACCAACTAACTTCTTTTTATCCTTCTTGCTCTTCGCTTCTTCTTCGTAGATGTTAAAACCAACCTTCTCCACATCGACCAGATCGCTGTTCAATAAACAAACGGGCATCAGTGAGAGCATCGAGCAAAACGATTTCGATGAATATTTAACAATTCAGTTCAGTCTGGTTATGTACCAACGAGGAAACCTTTTGGAAAACTGCTGCTGCAAATGTCTCCTACAACATAATTCAGTAATTTAAACGCATCAGAAATAAAAAACGCCAAAACGTTTAAGAAAATTTGATGAAAATGAAATCTTTCAAATGTTAAGAATGTTCAGCTTCAATTTTGACAGGGATGTTTTTATGAACCTGAAAAAAAACTACACAAAATGGACACGGGTTTGTCAGTCTCCCCTCATCTCTTTGATCCTGCAACCTCGTTCTTCTTGTAAGCAAGCAAACACAAAGAAGTTGTGTTAAGAACTCACCTAAATGCGAAGTTTTCTCCCCAGAATAAAGTATCTGTTTTTGTTTTGGAGGACGTCCGTGCGTACAACACTTTATCAAAAAGGAGCTCGCAGAAATACCTGAAACAGAAAGAAAACTGTTTAATCGCTCGCAGATTCAAAAGGGCTGTTGGCTTTTTAATAAGGGGTGTAAAGCAGGTATGTTCCAAAGCATATATCTTTTATGACCTTAATTTCAATGCATTAATTGCGAATCTCCTATATGTGTGGGGCAACTGCTACTCTTTGCCGCCCTTCTGCCCCCTACACCTCTTGTTCTTTTGCTCCCCACCCAACCCCACTAGAAACTAGCTGAGATGTTGGGTGAGAATAAATGGCTAACTCAAGCAGCGTAGATTTATTAGCAAAAAGCTTCTATTCTACTGAACGTACTTCTTTCTTAGTTTGCTCGAGAGTCCCTTTGCTTCCAAGATCCACACAGAAAGTGCAACGTCCGTTCTATATTGATGATCTCTTGTTGGCTGTATGGACTTCTTTATACTGGAAAACAAAAGTGAAACCCAGACTCAGTTTAAAAATGGTTTGAGGATATTAAAGAGAAGGAGAAGGGGAAGACGAAATAGAATGGGAAGAAGAAGAGAAGAAGACGACGACGAAGATCATGAAGACTGAGAAAAAGAAGATGAAGAAGCAGCAGAAGAAGAATAAGAAGACGAAGAAGAGCAAGAAGAAGAAGAAGAAGCAAAAACAAAAAAAAGAGAAGAAGAAGAAGAAGAAAAAGAAGATGAAGAACAAGAAGAAAAAGAAAAAGAAGAACAAGAAGAACAAGATTCAAAAACAGAAAAAAGAGAAGAAGAAGAAGCAAAAACAGAAAAAAGAGATGAACAAGAAGAAGAACAAGAAGAAGAACAAGGAGAAGAACAAGAGCAAGAACAAGAAGCAGGAGAGAGGGGGAAGAAAACAAGGCGGGAGAAGGGGGAGGATACGGAAAAGGGGAAGGAAAATCTTGGTGAGTAGGAAGGGAAAAAGGAGCAAAATCCGAGCACACTGACCTGATAATCCACTTGTTGAGATCTTCGGTGGAGCGACAGGAGAAGAACTTGGTTTCATGGGCAGTGACAACCTGGAAACAGTACTGTTTGGACAGTATGCTGGGGTGGATGGGACGGACAGTCACCTTGCCACAGATTGACAGGTCTACACTGTCCTGCGGAATGAACCAAACCATCTCAATTAGCATTTTCAATACTTCCAGCGACTGAACTACCCTTCGGTGTAATACATTTAATTATACCTTCAATATAAACTGACTGTAAAGTGAGCACAAATATTTTCTAAGATTAGTTTTCCACGGTTATTAATTAGGGAAGCTTCTGAGCGATGAATGTATAGTGACATGAATCGTCAAACGGCGATGAATCATATCTTCAATTTATGCCGTGTACGGACGTGGAGTGGACCAAAATAGAGATTAAGCACCTGGTAAACATCAAACGGCAAACAGCAGGAACGAAATTGAGGGAAAGAAACCTATATGCAACAATGCTTTCTAGACTGCAGAGTTTTCCTTATCAGTTTTCTTTAAAGGAAGGAAAATAAGACATTTGAGTAGTCAAAGAAAAAGTGAACTACTACTGTTAAAGACTAAATCAGAAAATTCAGTCAAAAAATCGTTTCTTTTGTTTGCCGTTCCTCTTGTACGTGGTGAGACGAAAATCTACCAAGAAAAGTCAGTTTATTGGATCTGTATTCCCAACGTTAGACTATAGGTTGCGGTGTATAAATCTGATATGAGTGTCCAGGTTAAGATGTGGCAGGCAGCTTTAGCTATGCGAAGGAGTGTAGCACGCGCCATAGACAACTTTTCAGAACATATGTTGACGGTTCTAAAACAAACTAATCAAACCTTGACCATACTAAGTGGCTTCTACATTATTGATGTACATGAAAGATGCCTCACCGGTTCAGTACACCGATATCTTCCTTTTACCAAAGATGGCCTTAAGTTTTTAGGCGACTTCCTCGAATCCATGAGTCAATCACCGATCGTAAAACCAACAACAGCAGCCCACGTTTCGGTTACGACGCTTACATTTATCCAACCTCTTGTGATTTGTTTTTGATGTTTTCATGTTTAACAAGTTCCAATCAAATATAACTGTCAAAAACTTAATAAAGTTTTGACGTCGCTTTTTATTTAGCCTAAAAAGTCAACAGTGGAAACAGGAGGTACTAATCAACAACTGTTCTGCTCACGATCTAGTTAGTCTTTGCAAGAGGATTTCATTAAGGTTACCGTTCACCTTGAGCGGTGTTTTCAGTTTTTCGTACGTAACTCCGTTAATACGCATCGGATACCCACAAACCTATGTATCAGTGTAAAGCTTATAAAATTATCTAAAGACAGTGGAAAAATTGTTTAAAAATTTTGATTTATAAACAAATGCGAGCATCATAGTTCAAACTGTTTATTTCACTTCTAGACGTCAATGCGGCTGTCAGTTTCAATTTCAACCATTTTTAGTTTGTTTATTATATTCAGCACAATTTTTACTCCAATTCCGTCCTGGCGATTTTCAATTGAATTTGAAGAAGAAAATTCCTTATTTGCATCTTACAAAACTGCCATGATTGAGTCTTAAAAAATGATTGGAGCGGAATTTCAAAACTAGCCAGGACGGTTTTCGTCTTCTGCTATTGTTTTATGAACTTGCCAAATTTGACGGCATGAGGTTAAAAATTTGGGGAACATTGATCCTTTGCGTTGCCGCAGTTTTAGCAAAAGAAATTCACTCCTAAAGTTCGCCGCACGCCATACAATTTCATTTCCGGTAACAAAATCTCGTTCGTCATATCTCGCAAACTATTGGACGTATTGAAAAAAAAGTTTTACCCTCTAGAGGGCTCATTTAATTTATTTTTATTTTGTGCAAAATCTCAATTTCGAAATTTTGAACCGTTCCAACGTGAACGGTAGCCTTAAGTGCAGGTGAGAGCTGCACGTTCTCTGTAGTATACCGCAACGACAAAATCTGAAATTCTCGAGCAATAACACAAAAGTTATCAGACAACTCGTGTTTATAGACAAACAAAACAAATCTCTGTAGATCATACTCTGGGGATGAGGTACATACTGACCGACTGACAAACAGACAGACAGAGTATATAATTTAGCTAAAGCTTAAAACTCCAGCTTTCCATCCACCCTCACTACGAAAATAAACCACATCAACCTTTACTGATTAAAGCAGACTTTTGACTTGCTCGCCCAGGAAGAAAACAAGCTTTTATACATACGTCTATTCTAGACAGATAACAGAGAGACAAACAGAAGGGCAGGTATAGGCGGGGATGGAAGGATGGATGGATGAATTGGTAGGTACTATAAATGGATGGGAGGATGGACAGAAGGACGGTTGGATGGATAAGTAAAGCAGAAACATATCGATTTATTTATTTGTTTATTTATTTATTTACAAGTTTTGCCGCGAACGGCAGGGGCTTCCCACAGAGAATAGACTCCAGTAACGGGGCCCCTATTGCTGGGCACAGAATAAATAAGCTTTTAAAAAGCATAATTAGTAAAGGACTTTGTAACGGCAAAACTTATACGACTTATCATTACAATAATATGGTGAATCTCCCACTTGTTTTTAAACTACACTAAGCACCTAACAAGCATAGCTACAGTATAGAACGGGCGTCCTATAAATTGTACATTTTGTTATCACTGTAATTATTATTTTTATTAACAATTAATAATAGTGGTACATGTAACAGTAGTTACTAGTAGTAGTAGTAGTAGCAGCAGCAATAGTAGTAGTAGTAGTAGTAGTAGTAGTAGTAGTAGTAGTAGTAGTAGTAGAAGTAGTAGTAGTAATAGTAGTAGTAGTAGTAGCAGTATTTCAGGACAGTGACATTTATATTTATAGTGATATTCATACATATACAGTGATATTTATAATTACAGTGATACTCATACATTGAACAAAAGAAATCACATTACGACATGCAAGGAGTAAAAAGGATGAATGATAACATAATTGGATAGAAAAAGTGGAAGTTGCGGAGAAATAGATCAAGCTTTTCCAACTTATCCGATTTAATATAATATAAATTATCTTATTAGCCAGCTTTAAAAACGTTTCCCATTTCTTATATTGCTTCACCTCATTTCCTTCATTCTTTGTTATATGTTTTTGTATCTGAAACTCGTTTTTGCGTTTCTGCACGAACCCATATAAAATTCCATTTTGCATTCAGAAAAGATCGGAAAATCTAACAATTCAAAACAAAATATGGTTTCAAAATGACGAAGATTGATTTCGGAAATAATTAGTGTTTGAGAATCCTGAATTACCTTTATTGTCATTACTCTTATAATTGTCATAACATTTGCTTTAGTATGTGCAGTATTTGCAAACTATCTCTAATAAAAGTCTAACTAAACGTTTTCGTCAGTAAAACATCCTCATTGTAATGTAAGTGCTAGGAAACCTTCGTGCGGCCGAACGCTCAGATTACTCTGAAGATGCTCTATGTTATTTGTACGATTATAAAAGACTTTTAGCCATTTTAAATGTATTCCTATTTTTGTTTATTGTTATTATCATTATACTCATCCCCTATTTTAAAAATGTTATGTACTATAATAACAATTATTTTTTATGTCTATTACTTCAAATACAGTTATTCACCACAATCGCTATCACATAAAACGGTAAAACCACATGTTAACTGACATAACGAGTTGACGCAAAGTAAAAACGGGAGTTAACGGCGACACGAAGGAGAAAGATTGCAGAAACTCAGCAAAACTTGTCAGTTGTCTTTTCTTTTTTTAGTTTTGTTTTACTCCTACATTTTATTTTTTTTTCTGATGGAATGTAAAATGAATGATTCTGGGTCCATATGACTAGAACTTTCTGTTGCAAGTCCCATCTTGTTCCTACGTCTTACATTGTTACGTAAGAGCTTCTAGTTTTCAACGACTGACGTTAGGCTAGCCTCCTACATTCGGCTGTTATCACCCAGAAACCTGCGTTTTGCTGCCGAAATAAATGCACGAGTTTCTGTTCAACAAATCATTTTGAACACGAAATGAAAAAATAATTTTGTACTTTTATTAATATGCTACTCAACTCATAAGTTTATAATTTCAGTCTGGGATATCTACCCAAAACTCTTGAAAAGATTCTGTGAATTTGTCGATAAAAGGCATTATTACAATTCTAGGCTTGCAACAAGATCTTCTTGTTCTCTTCCAAAGGCACGAACAAACCATGTAAATTTTAATATCACATTTGCTCGTGTTAAGACTTGGAATGCTGTTAACGACGTTATAAAAAGAGCTTCAAGCACGTCAGCTTTCACAAATTTACTGAAAATGTCTATCATCGAACTCTGTAAGGACTAGCTTTTTCCTTTCTCCATATACAGTTGATATTAAGATAGTTTTTACCTTTTTACATACATGTACTATTCATTCTGACTTTCTATTGAAACCATTTTTCAACTCCAAATAATGTAAACTA
Organism: Umimayanthus nakama; assembly: GCA_027574985.1. Lineage (NCBI taxonomy): Eukaryota > Metazoa > Cnidaria > Anthozoa > Zoantharia > Parazoanthidae > Umimayanthus > Umimayanthus nakama. The sequence continues at coordinate 8,016 of JAOBRG010131104.1, read as the reverse complement.
ATAAAAATTTGTAAATAGCTAAATGGCTTACTTCCATTAAGCTAGCACCTAACAACAAGACTTGTTTGAATTCTTACTATATACTTTACAATTAACTGTGAATTATGTTGCAAAAATCACTCGCATTCCTTAACACACTTTCTTAAACACGATTACAAGGTGACCTGCAGTGTAGTGTTAATATTAGGTTCTGTTATCGAGCTTCTTGAGCTGATTGTTTTGAATTTTTTTCACTCTTCGATGTTGTTCACTTCAACGCTTTCCAACTCCTTCAAATACACATACAACGTACATGAACGATGCTAAAAACTGTTTTGCAATATATATAAAAAAGGCCCAATTAATAAATTGGTTGAACAAAACTTAGCAATAATCTGATTATCCGTTTTCTCTCGGTGGGGATGGTTTCATTTCTTTGGCAATAATGAAAAATGGTGTTGTTTTTAAAATGTTAAAAGCTGATTTCCTAATTTTGATTACATCTGAAGATTTTGTAATTCCGACTGGTAATACAGGATAACTTAGAAAACCGGTTGTCGTAAATTGCCGAGCGAAAGTCCTTAAGCAAATTATAATATTGAAAGAAAACGGATCACCGATCAGTCAATAATGCTAATACTAATTGTCGGTCAGTCTTTGATACTATTTTCCAACCGAGTCGACAAATAAACAACAACAAATGCGTCAAAAAAACTAAAACTTCAACAGCTCATCAAAACACCGAGAACAGAGAATCAAACTAAATCTACAATAACTGAATAAGAACACAAAAGGTTATTGCTGTACACAGAACCGTAAAAGGCTATTTAGGTGGACAGGTGCAATATCGCACTTCTGTCGGCCCCTTGTGTGAGTGCGCTGACTGGATAGAAAACGAGGATTTTGTTTGTCAAGGGATTAAAATTTCTTGCATTAGCCAAAAAGAGAGTAGTTTTGTCAATTGGTTCCTGAATGGAAGACCGCATTCATTTAAAGAAACAGCAATTACAGGTTCAAAAGAAATCAAACCGTCTATTCAGAGTTGATTTAAAAGTACAGTCACTACTAAACGTACCATTGTCGGCGCCTTCTCCCTTTCCACGAGAAGAGATTCATGAGACCGTGAGGCCGCTAGCTTGTTTCCATGCTCCGAGAATCCGCTGCTGTAATACAACAACGAAACAGTACTGTTAGATTTCGCTTGGTCTTCTTCTGATTGAGTCTTAGAAAGTGTTTTGCTAACACCGAAAATCATGGTTGACTTTTGACAAACAACACAAGTTGTAACAGTTGGCACGAAATAGACTGCCAACTTTAACTCAGTAAAGTAAATGTAGTACTTCAAATATTGAATGGTTATTGAGGTTTGAAAACGCCGATGAGGGAGTCCTTATATGTTCAAGAGTTTCTATTCGCTGAGTATTGGCCTATATAATATTGGTCAGCAACACTACTTTGATTGATTCTCTGCATACGAGTTCAAACTCTTTGTTTTGGTGAAGGCTTACTCTAAACAAATATATGGCACATGTTTCGGTATCCACGAGCTTCAAATTTCCCGATGTAAGTCTGGCTCTTCACAGACTTGTAAACGGATACGAGAACGGTTATGGAGACGTCATCAAATGAAACCTTAGCAGTACTAATGTTACTTTGCTACGTCATGAGCGCTTAAAAGCACGTTATCATGACCGCTGAGTTGTTTTTAAAAAAGTTGTTTGACTCGTCAGACGGGATTTAAACACTCAAGGGCTTGCGCGTTAGACGCATTTGTCTGACGAACAAATTAAACGCAAAACTTTCCTGATAGTTAAGTACATTGCCATTGTTGATAAGCACCGATATGATCTAAGCGAAGTTTAATATCTTTATAAAAACATACCTTTGAACTGTTGTCCAATTGAGGTTTAATACTTACAAAAAGAGCATAAACTAGTAAGAATTGACAAGTAACAGTTTTTGTACTGTACATTTTACAACATAGATTCGTCATAATAATTATCAGATTCCCTTTCAAAATTGTGAAATGCTCAAATTCTGTTCAGTTGGCGGAGAAGTGACTAGTCTCGAGTTTCTTTAAAAAAATGTCACCACGTATTGTACATACCGCAACATATCCTCAAAGTGAGCTTTAACAATCGTGTGTGGGTCTGAAGGGCTTTACAATGAAAGCTTGAAGAACCCTCTCCAAAACATTATTCAACTCTTCAATTATTTGACAAAAGCAACCAAAGCCACGTGATTTTAACTCTTTGGTTTCACCTCACAATATCCTATTTCCAAAAAGGTATCCTAAAAGACCTTGTACTCGTCAAAGGACACGGAAATGAATCTTCAACATCAACTCCATCGGAAACGTTGCAAAAATCAAATACTTTGGAAAGGATTAGGAATTCGAAATTGCTCGGATCCACAAAAGAATTTTCCACCCTCCGTTTACTTAGCAGTTCTACGCTTGATATTTTCTCCAATCAAATCGAAGATAGTAATTAAAATTTCATTAGGAGCGTTGTTTAGAGTCTATTCATTAACATAGCTAATAAAGTAGAAGGATTAAAAAAGCAAACAGTTTCTTTAATAATAAAAATTCGTTTAACAGGAGATGAAATGACACACAACAGCTGTGTTCAGCAGCATAGCTGCAGATCGACAAAAAACTAGTAATCTTTTGTAAATAGAGTAAAAATAGTGACACAGAGCACCTACAGCAAAAACAGTCCTCGAAATAACTTACTTAACATACTCATGCAATACGTCTGACTTGTCTGTGGGTCTAACTTGTTCAGTTAAAAGGTGGTTAATAGTGGTTGATATTCTTACAGGTCGGCAAGAGCTCTTACACTTTTTTTTGATTACCTTCGTTCTCCAGCAAACTATTATTGCGGAGCAATGCGGCGGCAAGTCATAGCGGTTGTTCACAAATACTTTAAGTTTAAGTGAAACAGTATAAACAAGAACTAGAGGACTTTTAATTAACACAAATGCCTAGTGAAAACACAGCTTGAGTTTCAAACTCAAATGGTCTTTACTTGAAGTGTTCCTGTTTTTTCCGTTTTCATTTTCGAAATATTTCTAACTTTAGCGGTACACTGTGAACCGGAAAAGTTGGGATACTATTTGCAACACTTAACTAATCTTCTTTTTACACGTATACCTAAATGAAATCAGTGCTGTGTCAGCACGGCTTGAGTTGCATATACTTAAACGGACGGTTTTTTCCAAATGGATGGTAGATTACTATTATTTCGAGCTTCACTCAGTGTCCAAAATCTGATGCAAAGCTATATCCTACACGATCTTGCACAAATATATATAAATATAACTTGTAGATTTATCTGCTTTAAAAAAGTAAATGAAACACAATATTGTAAACACTGACAATTCTCTCGTAATGGTTTTCTCGTAAATTTTTGTATAAGCAGCCACAAACACCTCTGTGAAAACTGGCGGGTATCGAGGGCCTTAACTTCCACGCGATGAAAAGCTGTGCGAACCCTGCAGAATTAATGAAATTGAAGACAAAACACAAATGCTACCTATAGAAAAAAAAATCATTAAGAAATTTCTTTCTAAACAAATTATAAGAACATGAATAGATGTCTATCACTTTGGGATGCACCATTAGAAAGCCATATAAAGATGGATAGGCGTAGCTTTTGCATAGATGAACTACTTTTATACAACTTGGCTGTGTTGGGTTTTGGGGAACATGCTCCCCTACTTTAATGCTGAGGCTCTTGTAGGAATTTTTGGGGGCGAGTTATCCTTCTCCTCTCCAGACATCTAACGGTCCGCCCTTTAGTGGCTCCGTCGAATGGATGGATATTCTTTACATGTTCTAAATTTTAGGCGTTTTTTCAGCCTCAACTTAATTACTTTCTTTTAAATAGAACGTTTTAAAGTACAAAAACTTCTTAGAAAACTAAAATGCTGTGCAGTGCATCATTCTAGGCTACAAGGCTGTAAAACTCTGCCGCATCGCCCGATACAATCCAATGGAGGTTATAATGTGGGGTTCCTCCTCTCCCCCGAGGGTCTGACCGTGGTCAGGTGTAGGTTTGCAAGTCTCTTGACCTTTGCTTTTCAACTGTGTAAGGACATTTTTAGGAGCAAATAAACGAAAGAATGTGACCAACCACAATATTGATTACTAACTTACTCAGTGGGTATTTTAGCGGAGCAAATATTTGTTTTGTTTCTTTGAAGGGGCACACCCTTTTGTCCTCGAGAAACTCCAGGTGCCACTCCCAGGATAAATTACTACGATGTACCTTACACCCAACCCTTTGTCAAGAAGAATTCAGGTGCCACTCCTCAGATAGATTTATAGGACATGTTGAACTCTCACAAGGAAGAATCCAGGTGTCATTCCTCGGTTAGTTTATTAGGATGTACTAAACCCGTTCAAGGAAAAATCCAGTTTAGGATGTACTAAACCCTTTTAGGAAGAATCCAGTTGCCACTCCTCAAAAAGATTAATAGGACGTGTTGATCTCTTGAAGAATCCAGGGGCTACTCCTCAGACAGTTTATTAGGATGTGCTAAACGGTTGTTAGGAATAGTCTTAGTGCCACTCGTAAGATAGTTTTTTTAGGATGTGCTAAACTCTTGTAAGGAAGGATCCAGGTGTGAATCCTCAGATAGTTTATTGAGATGTGTCAAAACCTTGTTAGGAATAGTTCAGGTGCCACTCTCCAGATAGTTAATAAGGATGTGCTAAACTGTTGTAAGAAATATTCCTGGTGCCACTCCCCAGATAGTTCATAAGGATTTGTCCTGATGCCACTCCTCAGGTAGTTTGTTGAGACGTGCTAAACTCTAGTTGGGAAGAATCTAGGTGCCATTCCTCAGTTAGTTTACTAGGACGTAACATAAGTACTCTTGTAAGAATAATTAAGAAACAACTCCTGAAAAGGTTTCTTAGGACGTACCAAACTCTTGTTAGAAAGAACCTAGATGCCACTTCTTGAATAGTTTAATAGGTTGTTCCAAACTCTTGTGTTCCACTTTTCCGATTGTTTATTGGGGTGTGTTAAAATCTTGTTAGGAAGAATCAAGATGCGACTCCTCAGATAGTTTCTTAAGACGTGTTAAAAGTTAGTTAAGAAGAATCCAGGTGCCACTCCTCAGATAGTTTATTAGATCTGGCGAACTCCTGCTAAGAAGAACCAAGGTGCCACTCTTTAGATAGTATATTAGGACGTGCTAAGCCTTTGCTTGAAAGAATTTACAAGCCAGGTAACACACTCTCCTTTCTTTACCAAAAAGAACACCGGTTTCAAAGCGATTTTGAGACAAGGAGAGGGTTCCACGGGAAGGAAAAGAAAAGGGGAGAGAAATGAAATGTTACTTCTTCAAAATCAAACGACTATTAACGCACAAATAATTGCTTCCCCCGATTTATCGAGTAAAGGAAATGACGACAATCAAATAAGCTTAGTTTAAAGCGCATGCAAATCATGCATACAGGATTAAGTTTATCGGTAGTTAGTCTCCAAAGCAACCGTCTTATTTCTTTCGTGGCTGTCAGTTTGTTCATGGTTCACGTGGAAATTATTTATCTTCATCGCAGAAAACTGATAGTTCTTAAAAGGGATTTAGGGGAGATACCAAGCTCTTCTTAATTTTGAAGTGCTTCCTTTAAAATAAA
>JAOBRG010131103.1:13506-25891 GCA_027574985.1 Umimayanthus nakama | reverse complement strand
CAGCCGGCTAAAAAACCGGTTGTACGTACTGCGCATGATTGTGAAACTGGCTTATAGCAACAGTCGAACTAGAAACCTTGTATGGGATAACTGACAGGCAGACATACTTGTGCATTCAAGATAACTGATTTGGATCAGAAATGATTTCTGTGCAAGGACCTCCGCTAAACCTAACCCAATCTACCCCTCTCCTAAACCTACAGTAACCCAAACCTTGACTCCTACCCCACACGTGTTTTAAGGGAGGGGTACGTGTTAAGTAGTTGTCCAGAAATATCCACTGATATTGCAATACTTGTCGTTTAGAACGGGAAATGAAACTTTGGTTAAAGAAAAAAAACAGTATTGTTACAAACACCTATTATTTGCCATCGATGAAGAAAAAAAAGCGGTTGATGAGCTGCCGAATGTCTTTTGAAACTTAAAGTAAAATAATAATGATAATAATAAGACAACTGAGCAGTACTCACTAGTGTTTCAGATGACGTCTTGTATCTCTTCACCTGGCTTTCTAGTCTCATTACCTAGGAGTAGGGCAACATGATATAGTGTGTTAAGATTGAATCGCATTGCCTTGTCGTTACACCTTCAAGCTTAGCTGCATTGTAATAACTCGCTTGGCTAAAGGCAGCAACTCTTGGGAAAAACCATGGAAACACTCATAAAAAATTCCAAAGATCCTTCACATGTCAGTAGAAGGCTTTTTCTCATAGTGTTTTAATTCGCGGTGCCGGTATTGTGGCATATAGTGTCTACACTGAACTGTGATCAGTGCACAGACTCGTAGCAAACTTAATATAAGTGACGGGTTTTTCGTTGAACGATATTTTTATGCAACTCGATAACTTGCTGCAGAAAGGAATTAACCGTTCTTGAAGGTCTAAAAATGTTACCCCTAACTAATTAATATTGAAGAACAAACATATAACAATTATTCTACGAGACCGCACTAAATATTAGCTGATAAATAACAGATGAGCGCGGAGCCAATCAATCAACAGAATATGAACTGATAACCGGTGACCATCGAACCAATCAAATTGCTTAAAAACGAATAACCATTGGACCGCGCGTTTAATGTTTATTACAGTTTTTACACCATGCCCAAAGACATCACTTGTCAGGATGTAACGTGAACCTAACTGCAACAATGCTGTTTCTTTTACGTTACGAGGAGTTTTATGGGAATATCAGACGACCTCCCTTTTTTTACTTGTGCTAGCAACACATTGCTATGTGTACGGCATATCAATCATACTTTACCAACACGGGTGTATTTTACGGAACTGTATTTTACTAACCAGTCCTTCAAGACGAGCATTCTCTTGTTCAGCTTTTTGTAATTTTAACCTAAAATCGTTGATTTGCCTTCCAAATTCTCCTACGAAAAGAGTTGACACACCAAATTACATTAGTATTTGAAACACCAGCCACAACACAGTACAAAGCGAGACCCCAGAAACAATTTCATCAGTCTTTACTTCATACGACACACGTACCCACTATTGATTACGCTAGTCCGCGAAAAAAAGAAACACGAGAAACGAAACTTGGAAAGGTGGTAGGCAGAGAGGGAGACCGCTGAAACCCTTCACTTTGCGAAGTACAGTAAATGAGTGTTAGGACAAAAGTCAATATCATTTTAACAGTCAAAGAAAATAAACGAGGCTCAAATATTACGTATTATAGTTCTTCAATAAAGTCGCTTATATACATACTTCTCAGCTCTTCCAAGTCAGCTGTAATAGTCTGAGGGGTCTCAATGCCAGCTCTCTTTAGAGACAAAACTTGTTCCTGCAAATTTTTTATCTGAAAAAATACATGATTTATTTCAATTACATAAATGGCAACAGTAGCACTGGACGCCACAAGAAACCAGGTACTTAATATGGGTCAAATTGGCAATGGCTTAACATCCCACTAAACACGAATGAAACAAGTGTCTTTACATGGCAATTTTGAATTAAATGTTCTCTTTGAATCTAAGTTTTTATGAAAATCTTTAGATTAAGTTACCAACACACAAGCACAATTGTATTAACAACAGTCATGACAACACTTCCTAGCAATCAAAAAGAGCAACTTCAGCAGTATCCCTACATTCCTCTCTCGTCAGTTGCATAAACTAAACAAAAGTAATTACAATTTGTACGATATACGCAACAATGTTAATTTAAAATTAAGACATTCTTAAAAACCCATTAAAACATAACTTGTTTGCATGCCTGCATGTGCTTGTAAGTTCACTTTACTTGTATCTAAACTCTTCCAATTCACTTTGTGTACATAAAGACTTACTAAGACTTTTTTAAGATTATTATTATCATTATTATTATTATTACATGTTTGCACCTGATGAGAGAGTAAAAAACAGTCACATACTTCATCTGCAAGTATCACATACAAGCAATCACAGACAAACCTGTTGTACTAGGACTTCCTTGTCATCAGATATTGAGGGTCTTCTGCTATTTGGACGACTACGTTGTTCTGACAGACTACTTCTATCTGCTGGCAAAAACAAATAGATTAGTTTCTGCTGATTAGTACATTATTTCCTCAGATATATAAGACATCTGGGATGTCAAGCCAAGGTCAACACCTCTTTGCACTACATGAACAATCTCAGCTTAACTACAAATATGTCCAAAAAACGTTCAACAGGCCAATACACAACTCAAAATAAAAACCATAAATTTCTGAAAATTTCCAAAAAGGCTCTAAATAACTCAAGGATATTTCCAAAAGTTTCACCCTCTCCCCCCCAAATTTTTTTATATATTTAAAATATCTTTAAAGTTTTAGTAGGTTTAAACGCAAAAAGCAAGTGCAAACTAAAAAAGTTTTTCAACTTAAATCAGGGCATTATTCACAATGTCTTGGGGAGGTTTTTCCATAGAAAAAGGAAGTTTAGTCTAGCCCCCCTGAACTTCTGCCATAAGCACTGAGTTTCGATAAATGCAAGCATGGTGGTCATTACAATGCCACTGAACCAACTGGCATTGAAATGCTACAGAATTAGGAAGAAGTAGTTTATGCTGCATGCATCAGTTACCAGATTCTAACCTGAAGCAGCATCATCAGGAATTGCAAGACTAACTGCATCTCGTAGAGATGATGTGTCACTAAGTTCTTCTCCTTCTTTCACTTCTGAGTTGATATCCTCAAGTGTTAGACCTTTTTCCTGCCATGGAAAACAACAGTGTGTAACCAAGTATTGAAAAACATATTGGCATCTGTACTTGCAGATAGCTAATGCTCGAGAACTGTATGTTAACATTGCGTCAATCAAAATAAAACTTGTTTCTAATAAAAGCAATGTACTATATTCTATAAAAAACAAGTAACTGTTTATAATTAATGATCAATCCCTGGTTTGCACTTACATCAACTACTATCAGTGACAATTACAGCAAGAGCCACTAACAGCAAAAATAGAAATGATTAGAACTGCTCGTTTAACATAACATATAAACAATAGACTGCGAACAGTCTCCTCTTTTTCTCCAGGAGATTCTCAAGAGAGCGCGCGAAATTTGGGGCGAGGACAAAAAAAGCGTGAGGGGGGAAGGGAGAAGGAGAGAAAAGAGGAGACTACAGACAACCTAATGTATTATTTAAAAATCTGCGCGGCCGTTGGCGGCTGCAGTATTCTGATTGGCCAGTTTTGGCTTTTCCATCAACAGCTCATTAAATGCTGGCCTGTCGAGTTTCTCGATTATTATGACAGCTTGCAGTTTTGAGGGTTATTTTATCAAATGTTTGAACTAATCTGTAATGTAACTTATTTTTTAAGCTTACCAGGGGTACATTATTTGAAGCCTTTTGGCTTATGGAAGTGTGGCCTAAATTATATCAGACTTTAGAGTATTTTTCTGCCTTTGCTAATACTGGTGGTGCATCTGAAGTAGGCTGTTACCACATTCACAATTTCTTTCATGCCATGAACTGTCTCCCAGGTGTTGTTACACAAATCAGAACTGGGTCGAGTTAACCTCAACATCCCTTGTAGCCACTTGTTCTTCTATTACACTGGCTCTTCACTGATTTAATATCATTTCTCCATGACAATAGTCTGCCACCATTCTAGCTGAAAGCTACACTGCACACTGGTGTTTCTTCAGCAACTTCGCATCAATCACTTCATAGTGAGATAAGACTATGACCTAATGCAATTACTATAAATATAACATTAAAGACACATACTGCCAAGAAGTTGTCACGAATCTGCACTGCTTCCTTCAACATCGTCACATCTTCCTCACTTTGCTTTAAACTTCTTTTTAACTTTTCACATTCCTATAAAAAGTAAAAGAACGAAGAGAACGAAAACAATATGTTAGTATAGGAGAAATACCTGGGTACATTCAACTATACAAACTCTTAAATATTTAAATCAAATACAAGATTTTTACATAATCAAGAATTATACTATTATTAATACTTTTTAGTATCACTTACCCTCGTTTTATCTTTAAATTCTACTTTAATTTCGGTTGAGATTTCTTCTTCCTCTGCAAGCCTACAACAAACAGTTTGACACTTTGTAATTGTACAACTTTTACAATTGTAAAAAAATGTAAAACATAATTCACAAAAAAAACTTTTTATGTTTTATCCATTGGACAACCAATCTTTCTCTTAATAGGAGACTCAGCAAGCTTGAAAAAATCAAGTTTCATATGCAAGACAGTTTCCTTAACTTAATAGACAACAATGAGCACAGCCTCCAAACTCTTACAAAACTAATGTTGATCAAATGACAGTTTGTCAATTTTCGAGAAGTGTAAGAGCATACTTTTTAAACACACTGTAATAAACAACTTTGTTGGAATGTGATGAATCACTTGCCTCAGACCCTTCAGACGAATACCAAATACCAAGGCAGTTTCACCCCTCTCAGTTAAGTCTGGTTTCCCTATAATCTTCTCTTACACAAGATTTATATCTGTCACAGTACTTATGTTTTGTCAAGCAGTCTGAATGATAAAGACTGAACTCCAAACACTTGTCTGTACAAAAGGATCGTCTCTGCCACATGTTTTGTCAAGCGATCACACTGACCATATGAAACCACTCTTGTGACTGTTTCAAAGGATCCTTATGTCACAAGCAAATCAATAGTCTCAATAGTAAGAGCAGTGCTCTATCTTTGCACCCTGAATGGATGACTATAAGTTCTGTGACAGCCAATGTCTTTATGTAAGAGATGATTATAGGAAACAAGGCTTAAGAGGCCTGTCAGACAAAGCTTGCAAAAAGTGAAATATAAGAGATTGTCTCGTCAACTATAGCAAATTCAATCACTGTAGTTGTTGAGTCATTGCTAGTGCACCAATGGGGCGACCCTAACTTAAGTTGGATGACCACAAAATGAGCCATTGGTTGCCTGATGTACTTGAAAACAGAAATTTTCTATAAAATTGAGCACTTGAATGCTAACAAAGTGTTGAGCTAGACACTTGATGTCTACCTTTAAAGCTGTTCTGCCAGCCCTGAAGTCAAACAGGTAGCAGCTAGAAAAGTGGATCACTCTCTAAAACCCTTTAATAATACACAACAAACCTGTCTTTCAAGCAATCAACTTGATATAAAAGTGCTTGTTTTTCATTATCTAGCTGAGCAATGGATATCATAGCCTTTCTGTACTTTTCCTCTGTTTCATGCAGACTGTCCTGTAAAGACAAAAAATAGGCACATGAGGCATGCATTTGGCTACTGCTACTATGGTTACTGTCTTTATTTACAATTATTGTATATCACAAGACAAGATACGACTTGGAATGTATTTAAGTCCTCTTTTTTTTTTAATGTTGAAAGACACCTCAGTTCCTCAATGAGATTGTTTAATGGATACTGTTCAAACCTGTTTGCAAAATAACACGAAGATCAATTTGTTGAAATAACATGTATTGAGGACCTTTTTCTCCATTATAAAATTTCAGTGTCAATTATATATCAGTGTGCATTGCATTTTCATTGAAACTTAAGCATTATTTTTTTAAAACCCAGATAGACAAGACTTCTTGTGTAGCCATGCATCCACTGTTGTCTGTATTTTTATCTAACCGTTTTTGCTAGAGTTTCTTCTTTCTTTTTGTAATAAAATGAAGAACACTTTTTTTGACCAGCAAACTTCCAGCTATAACAAACCAAACATGCAGTTGTTCAAAACACACAGTTGTTTTGTCCTGTGGTGAAACAAACAAAATTAATGGCCAGTGTGCTTAACTAAGTGGTCAAAACAAACAAACAAAGCAAGATTTTGGGGCTTTCATGTCTTAAAACACAATTACCCCTAGTGACAGTGGTAGAGTGGTTTGTGTGCCTGACTCATAAGAGGAAGGTTATGAGTCCGAACCCCAGCCTGACTCAGCTGTATGAATGAATACTAGATTCTGCTAACCTGTGATGGATTAGTATCCACTTAACACTATGGAAACCCAAAATAAGAGCCAGCCTAATGGAAACACTGCTTTAAAAACAAACAGCATGGTATCTTTTCTTAAAGTGGGGAATTACTACTAACAGTATTTAGGGATATCTCTCACCTGCATACTCTTCATTGCCCTGTCGTTGATCAGGGGGCCATTAGCTTCAACATCTGCTTCTCTTGATAGATTACCCATGGACCCAGATCGACCAGGAACATACTAAGGGAAATATACAGTACAAAGTTATAAAGAACTTATCATATGGAGGTGAAAACCCAAACTAGTGAAAACATACAGTCATATAAATTTTTAACAACATTAACAACAACAACAACATTTTACTAACAAAATACATAGTTTTACAATTTTACCATACCCGCTTATAGCATAGCTAGTCGAGGCGGGCAGAGGTTAGTTTTTAAAATGTTAAATAAATGAATAAATACATTTACAAATTAAATAAGAAAGAAAAAAACTATTATAATGCCAAATTAGGATACTTGAAGCATAAGTGAATGTTGATATAATGATGTGATGAAGTAAATGTAAGATGTTACTGGAAAGGAAAACTCATGTTTTCAATTGTTAGATAGTAATTGTCTTGTTCAAGAAGTGTAGTAAAAAGATGATAGTTTAAACTTCTTTTGAAGGTGGATTTAGTTTTGTTTCTCAATGAGGCTGGTATCTCCTTCCACAATTTTGCACCACGAATCTGAAATGAGTGCTACACAAATCTGACAGCACGAGATTAAAAATTGAGGGAGTGTTGGTCCTTAGTTTACATTTCATAGTTTTAGCCAAAACATGTCTCCAGAAACTCACTCCTAAAGTACACTGGGCATCATGCAATTTACTTTCAGAAAAAAAAAATTGTTTGTCATATCTCGCAAACTTTTTGATGTATTGAAAAACTTTTTCTTACTAGAAGTTCATTAAATGTATTTTAATTTCTATTCTGCAAAAACCTCAATTTCAAAGTTTTGATCCATTCCAACATGAACAATAACCTTAACAACCTTCCAAGGCTTCACTGAATATACATGTTTTTCAAGACAACCTTCTCTTTAATGGAGTAAATTGTTACTTCACCTACAGATTAATAATACCTTTTTCTTGGCAGTGGGGTCTTCATTCATAATCTGATGCTGCTTGTCAATCTCTTCAACAGCCTATAAATGAAAAAAACAAATGGTAAATCAAATTATATCTGGCAGATAAATTACTGTAAGGTACCAGCATTATTTTGCACACTTGTAGTAGTTTTCTTTACATCTGACTCAATAGTACTGGTACTGGTACCCAGGTACAGCTGGTACAGAGAACTTATAGTCCTAAATGTACATGTACATAAGATGTACATCATCTGGGATCTGACAATCACATGTTTACAATTCAATCTAGTTTATGGCTATACCTATACATGTTTCACTATAGTTTTGCATAGATACAAATTGAAGGAACACTTCTCTAAGTTTGGAATCAGTTGAGATAATTTCCTCCAAAATGGCTTGTTTACATCCACTACAGTAACACCTTAAATCCAAAATAATTTTAAACTACTGTATGTGTTGACTCCATTTGATATCATTAGTTAGCCAATCTGAAAAAACAACAAACAAAGCCCAGTAAAAATATTATTAATTTTTTATTATTTTACTATTATTATCATTATTGATATTATTATTTTTATTATTATTATTATTATTATTATCATTAACTACTGCTACCATCTCGTATTCTTTGTAATTCATGATATCTCGGGCTCATAGGCTTCTCCTTATTAGTTTTAAATACTGTGCTGCAATTTAAAATAACAAGTAAACTACTTGGCAACTCTTACATGTACATGTAGAGTCAGTAGGATGTCTATTGAAGATGAGACTGAAATACTTCTGAGCTACAAACAACCTAAAGCATTTCTGTGTTTGCACTTATTTCCTATGCTGTATCAGTGCTCTGGCTTGACAACAGCCTTGTGGTTCTCATGTGGCACACACCTTGATCAGCAAAGTTGTAATTGGAGAAAACTAGACACATAGGGTGCAGATAGTCACTCTGTAACAGGCATCATGAATGTGGACAGCACTTTGTGCATTATTGATAGCTGGACACTCAGGGCCGGGTTGTTCAAAGCCTGATTAGTACTAATCCTGGATTAACTCTTAACAAAACCTATAGAGTTAACCCACGATTAGCACTAATCGGGCTTTGAACGACCGGGCCCTGGTCTTACCTCTTTCTGCTGTCGTTCAAGTTCCTTCATCCGGATATTTCTTGCCTCTGCTCGAGCTGCTCGCTTAGCAGACAGACGCGCCTCTGCCTGTGGATAACAACATATAGGGATTTATGTCAGTCTTAAATACATAATGGAAAGGGCAGAAACATAGAAAAGGAGTCCATCTTCACATTGCTGTTCCTAGTACAACAGATTCACATGGGTAAGGTTTAAGTTGAATTTGGTCATCATATCCCTAGCAAAGAGTCTTCAAAACCAAACTATTCCAAGCACTAATACAGCCACCCACTTGAATCAATTTAACATGTACCACCCAAGATGGTATTGCAACTTCCAGTGAGGTAAATCAACATGTAGGTATTGACTGGTCTTTAGAAGAAACTGCCATTAGTCAAAATGAATTTATTTCACATTGCTCTGCCTCTTGAGTTTGTTGCTTTCATAACTTCCTCATAACTTTTCTCTCATGCAAATTTGAAATACACAATATGAAGCTATTCACTGCCCATTGGACATGCTGCAACTGAAACACACTAGCCAAAAAAGGAAATAAATTAGTGTCGGTGTTTGTTGCAACATGGTTTTATCTTTGTACTGCATATGACAAAAGAGACATCTGCCTGATTTAACTGATTTGGAAAATGAAATTACCCTACAGGTATAAATTACAGTGAATTTATATATAACTATAGTGAACTTATATAATTTAATTTACCTCAGGTACAAAAGAAATCTGTTGTGACTACATTGTGTTACAAGATACAGTATAGTCCACAACTTATATTCACAATGCGCCAGTTATTTCACTAGCAAATACTCGATTCTCACTAGTGGCTCATCTATAATGAGTTTGAGAAAATAATGGTACTCTTAATACTCACAATGTGGTGCTAGAATGACTATTTGCAATTCGATGCATTGATACATGTAATTGTACACAATAAAACAATGTGTATGTAATGATTTAATATAATTATTTAAAGTACTGGTAATAAAATGCTGAATTATTTTGCTGATAACAAAATAAAGTTTTTAGCAAGTCTGTTGCAACTAGCTTGTAATACATTTCTGATTTGGATTACATTGTTTGGCTTGGGCACTCAAAAATAAATTGTATATAGCTAGTTTCAGTTTTAATTACTTTTCCTTAATATTGTAATACCATATAAAGTATTTTATATATACAGCTATAGAAATAAAGTTATCATGAGTCAAAATGGAAACGGATAACCCAATAATTTGTTTAGCTTCTTGCAAATGCTTTAAGTTTGCTACATTCCATTTAATATTGTCTTCACTTGCTACTGTTGCTGTTCTAACAGTTTTTGGAAGAAGGCTGTGACTCTAAAAGTTGTAAAACTGTGGCCTTTAACTGAAGTTCAGGGTTTGAACTGAACTGCAACCATCCACAAAAGACCAAACTGAGAGTGTCTGAAATGTAACTAAGACAGTAGCTTTCAATAATCAAACATAGCAAGGGGTTGTATAAATAAAACTCAAACTGAACAATGTACATTGTGTGATTAAATTAGGAAATACTCTGATTGAGAAACAATTCTTGGAAAATTGATTGAATAAAATATGAGGCCATTATGTTTATAGTGTAGACTTATCCCTTCCTCGCCATTGTTCATCACAACACCCATCCCCAGACTCAATGATCACTTTAATATTAACGGTTCTTATCTTAAACTTGATTTCATAAAAGAGGGGAAATTGAATCAGCAACCAATTTTTGTTAAATAAGTAAATGTGAAATACTGAGAAAGTCTATGTAACAATTGTACTCAGCTGCAAACAACTTGTGTGCAAAATAAACAGTAAAATGCTCAAAAACTTTTTTCTTCTATTCACACAATTAACTCCCATTTACAAATACTGCCATTGCTTTTTAAGAAAGTGAGGCACTTTACAACTAACAGCAAGTTATGCACACATGTGCAATTGCAGGATGTGTTCCCTTTCTAAGAAAGATTTTCTGAAGCAAAAGTCAAATTTGTAAATCTCAAAATTAAACATTTATACCATTGAAGCTGCACTGAAAAACTATCATTTTTTTAACCCAGACTACATTATTTAACAAAACTTTTGTTTTATTCCATGTGTCCACATATTATTCAGACTACGATCTATAAATACTTAGATATTTTTTTTAAAGTATTTAACTAATTGAAAAGAGGAAACCCAGACCCCCTTATGAAAAGCAAAGTCAAGGTCAAATTGCTTTTGATTGAAACTATTTTGAACTGCAAAACTATTTTGTATTTAAGAAATGGTCCATGCTTGGCGTGTGTCTATCGAGTTATGGATGCATGTGGGAAGTTGAGAAAGCAAGGGAGAAGCGTTTGAGTGGCACGAGGCGAAGCCAAGTGCTTCTCTAGCTTCTCGAGTGCTCTCCCAACTTCCTAAGTGCATCCATAACTTGATAGAGGCACAGCTTAAGTATGGACCATTTCTTTTAGAACATTGCCACTTTAAACGAAAACTGATGAAATACAGAATTCTCCTAAACTATTGCGAGCGTTTTGATTGGCTGAATTCAATCACGCGATTTGATAGACGCATGGGCGTGCGTCTATCGAGATTTAGATGCATGCTCGCGCCATACAAAAAGCACGCGAAAAATTGCCAGCTATGTTCTAAACTTATTTAATTGTTTAACCAGTATTAGTTGTGTGCAGCCTTCCAGTATCAATTACATAATTTATGTATCAATAAGAAAAGGATTCAAATTTAAAAAGTCCTTTAAAAGACTGTGTTGTTGGTCTGATATTCAAGACTATAATATTTTAAAACTATTTTGTCTAATGTCAGATCTTGTTTTTGCAGCTGAAATGTTTGTAAAACAGGATATTTAATTTGACTGGGATAAGTCCATACACATTTTTATAAGAACCCTTTTTAAAAGAACATGAGGTTGAATAATGAACAAAATTTAAGAGTATGCTAAGATCAAACTGAGGCTGAAGTAATGCAAACAACTTTTATTTTGAATTATACACAAGATCATGAAAATATTTTTTTCTCAGCCGAATGTTTGTCAGTGCAACAACACCTTTAGTGCTGTCTGTTCATGTATAAGTTTGTTTTAACTTTCTTTCTTACTGGCCAGGGTAGTGGTTAATCCAGTAAAGTGCATTTGTTTTTCTTGATGGTTTGTACAAGTTGAGATATTAACAACTGAAAACCCAATACTAACAATACTTTAAAACATTTGAAGTTGAAATATTTGAAAAATAATTTAGGAACAAACCTCAGCCTAAAATCTAGACATTAATTTAAGTTTAAAAAATGAGTGTGTTTGTTTTATTTCTTATCAGTTTTTATGAGGTGCTAGAAAAGAGTTATGCTGAAATTCTTAAGTTCAAAATAAACCTTTGGATCTTTAGTGCAGATCTTGATCACTGCTGAATTCAAATTAACACAAGCAGGAAGTTTGCATTTGCATTTATTAAATTGTAAGTACAGCAACAATAACTTAAGAATGCAATCTTGAAACAGGGTTGACACAAAAACTAGGCAGTAAAGCTCAACAGCTTTTCAATGACCACATTCAATTTTCTATGACTAAGACTGTGGAAAACACAGCCATTTTGGGCCAAAGTTTTGCACAGCCAAAAGGAGTTTTTATTTTTACCAGTTTTCAAACAGCGCAAACTATTTCCACCAAAAAGTGAAATTCCATCACTTTTCCATGACTTCTGCCATTTTTGCA
>JAOBRG010131103.1:0-11151 GCA_027574985.1 Umimayanthus nakama | reverse complement strand
TCTTGAAAAAGCTGTATATTGAAAGCTAGCAGTCATGTTATGTAATTCAAGCGCAAATTGAGTGAAATGAACGGAAAATGCAGAATCGACGATCTCCCGGAGGCTGAAAGTGGCGACAGCTCGAGCGCAGTCTGTTAAAAGAGTTTGAGATTTCCTTCCAAACGCGCACACTAGAAATATACAAAACATTTGTTTACTAGCGATAACATTTTTTAATAACTGAGTTAAATTCAAAGGCAAGATTAAACTTCGGCGCAAAAGCGGACAACATTAACTGATACTTCAAAGTCATTCGACTGAGCCCTTTCAGTACCAGGATTTTTCATGGGGGAGGGGGTGCGCACCTCAGCAACTGGGACGGCAAATAATCAATTTGGAGTGATAGGGCAGGCAGCATACAAGTTCCGAAAACACAAGGCTTTTAGTTTTAGGGAGGTCCGGGACATGCTTGTCCGGAAAAATTTTTAGCCGCGTAGCTGGTGGTCTTGTGAAAAACGGAAAATTCGACGAAGGGAATTCGATTTCTGGCCGCCAGCTACGAGGCTAGAAAAATTTTAAACTTGAGGTTTTTTAACTGATGTAATGCTCTGAACGTTAATTCCTACCATCACCACTTCATTTTGTATCTTTTTTTAAAAAACCTTTTACGATCCCATCAGGGGGGACTTTTTGACTCCTGAGGGATGCGTGCGCACGAGCCCCGCATCCCCCTGTCTATGGGCATGAACTGTCTGCTTTTTTTGTTATTGTGCTAAAATATTAATTTGAATTGAGTTAAATGCGTGCAGATTAGAGGAATGTTTAAAAAAAAGACACATTAAGTGGCAAAATTCAAACTTATTATCCAAATCTATCCGAATGACCCGTTCAAATTTACGATTTCTTTAACAAAAGAAATAAAATCAAAACCAAACTTTATACAATACAAAAAGAAAATTATAGTATTAAAAAGGTATGGACTCTCAAAGTTGTTTCTGGCAGGCCAGCTATTAGGTGTAAACATGGAAAAGTAATCCCTGACCCCTTCCCTGTCTACTCCGCTCCCTTCTCCAACCATAGACGGAGATGACACTGTCACTCGGTTACACCCAGTGCGCCCAGCCTCAACCTTACAAAGCTTAACGTTCCTTATACAAACCGTTACTTTCAGTTACTTCTGATTCCAAGAGAAGAAGGGGGAGGGGACTTGGAGAAAGTTTTAAATAGGGATTGGGAAAACCCAAAACAAAGGCTAAACGGAGGGTCACGGTTTACCCGTTATCCGCGGTTGAACAGGCAGAACAAGGCTTCAGGAAAGTAAAATTCAAGCGTTTGGCCTCGTTTTCTATTGGAATGTGGCTGCTCTTTTCTCTATCCAGTGAAGTGCAGCAACATTCCCACGTACAAGAATAGAACCATTTATAAAATGGAGGCGGGCCGGCAGTAGCTAGTCGACCAACCTTATGGAGAACGTGTCTACAATACGGGCTAAACAATCTTGAGACTTTCAATTGATTATAAGAACTTAAAGAAAACTTTCGACTCTAGAAGATTTTCTTCTTAACATCTGTTCCTTCCTTTCCAAGTAAAATCGGTTCATTACTGTGACCATGAAGTCCTTCGGGGATTCAAATCAACATTGTTTGGGGGAGGGGTGTTGTTTCAATATCAAAGATACAAAACGTCTTAACTTATTGGGACAAAGTTGTAGAAAAGATAAGGTTGGTAGTTGGATAAGAGATTTAGAAGAGAAAATTGATATAAAAATCGTGGTGAAAAAATTTCATGTATAGTTCGGAAGCCAGACACGCTTAAAGCTAAAAGGGAAATCCAAGGTTTCAACTTTATAAAAGGCAAAATACGAAATAACCAACAATACATTTTATAAGAAAAACATGCACTGAAAAACGTCTTTAAAGCAAGGATACCTTCTCGGCCCTGCTACTCTTCCCACCCCCCTTGCCAGAATTGCGGGATTTCGATCCCAATTTCAAAAATTTTAAGGTCACCGTTCATGTTGGAACGGGTCAAAACTTCGAAACTGAGATTTTCCCAGATTATGAATATACATGAAATGAACTTCTAGTAAAAATATTTTTCAATACGTCTATTAGTTTGCGAGATATGACGAACGAAAGTTTTCACCAGAAGTAAAATTGTATGACGCGCGGTTTACTTTAGGAGTGAATTTCTCGAGACAAATTTTGGCTCAAACTACGAAAATGTGAAGGATCAATGCTCCCTCAATTTTTAGTGTCATGCCGTCAAATTTGGCAAGTTGATAAAGTAGTAGCCGATGACGAAAATCGTCCTGGGTTTTTTGAAATTCCGCTTCAATTATTTTTTATGACTGAAACAGTGTAGTCTTGCATGCTGCAAATGGGGAATTTTCTTTAAATGCCTGCAGAAAATTAAATACGACTTTAATCAAAAATCGCCAGGACGGAATGAGAGTAAAAGTTGTGCTTAATCTTAAAAACAAACTAAAATTGGTCGAAATTAAAAATGACAGCCGCATTGACGTCTAGAAATAAAAGAAACAGTTTGAGCTATGATGCTCGCATTCCTTTATAAACCAAAATTTTTAAATAATGTTTTCACCATCACATAGATAATTTTATAAGCTTTCCATTGATAAAAAGGTTTGTCCGATTTACATACGGAAAACTAAAAACACCACTCAAGGTGAACGGTAAGATCCGCCTCGGAACCGTACATGTCGGTAAACGTGTCACTCGTCAACGTTTTCTTCTAGTTCTGGGTCCGGTTGTACGAAGAGTGGATAACTCTATCCAGCGAATAAATCCCTATCCAGTGGATAAATTTGGCGTGTTGACCAATCAAAACAAAGAAGGCATCAGTTTTGTCCGATGGATAGGGATTTATCCGCTGGATAAAGTTATCCACTCTTTGTACAACCGGGCCCAGTAGTACACTCACAAGTTTTTGGGACTCCGCGTGCACTTGGCTGGTGTGCGTGTCTCTTCATTTCTTCTTTTTTTAAATTTATTTACGAATACACCCTTTTTTATAAGAACCATTCAATTTTAGCTTAGGCTCGTCTTCTTAAGTGCGTTGCGCAATTTTGAGCCGTTAATTGTTCTTAAATGTCAATTGTCACCGCAATTACTAATGTAAACATGTTGCTGAAGAAAAAAAATTTAATTTCTACAATATAGGTTTGTTATAAAGCACAAGCGATACAGTTTTGATTTTCTTCTAAGCTCCGCTCTGTGCCCGTTTTCTAGCTGCAGAATAAAAGTTTGCAATTAAATACGTTTGGTGATCATGATTTGCACCTGCAGCTAAGCAGCTCAGTTCTTCTTAGATTGTCCTTAATTTTTGGGCAAATTTGAGTTTCGTTCTTATAAAATTGCTCTTATAAATAACTGTGTCTGTGTGTAACACGCAAGCGATATATTTTCTTAAAATACATACATGTACCGGCCCGTGGAACAATACAAGCAGCTTTCTACCAATCAGACGAAGCATGATACAACAAAAGTGTGGCTCACACGCTTTGTACTGACAATGGTTGACTGGCGAAGGTGTTTTAAACGGGGAAGAAACTCTCTTGTTCTGTAAATGTGAATTACTATAGAATTGTTTAGGGGACAACTCAATTGCCTTTACAGGGGTGGGGTGATTTCGTCGGTGTTAAAAATAGCGGGGCTTTTAGTCGGACTATGGCACTGCAAGAAATGTGGTATCTTCCGTTCGACTGCAGGATATTTATTTAAAACATTAAAAATACTCACACACGAAAGGGTACAGATATGTTATCATCCACAACTGTGAAAACAAAAAATAGTTTTCCTGAAACAGTTCCAGATGTTCAGCTTCAGACTCTCTGTTCCGGTGCAGGCGGGGACTGAAGAATTAAAGGCGCAGGCCAAAAATAGATTGGTTGGCAGGTAATTTTGTGGTTGGTGTTTCAGTTTTGTCCCAGCTCAGGTTCGATACTCATCAATGTCTTCGGTTTTTAGCTTCTTTTTTAACTGATGACTTGGTAGGTTAAAGAAAATTACCGAAGCTTGCATCACGCAAGCACTGTTGACAAGTCACCCCCTCTCCCTTCGGAATATTCGCCCTTCCTTTGAACTTTGTTTTAAACGGCTTTGTGAACCTGCTAAATCATTACATGTGATAGTTGGCGCTGAAAAACTGACTTCTTGTATTCGGTGTAGCCCGGTTATTTCTTATGTTGCTGAAAAAGATGAACGTCTACTCTTTGCAAGGATATCAATCAGTCTGATAATCTGTCGGGACCGATATTAAATCGGAGACACGATCTGGCAGATTCGCGTGGCACCGACGGCAAACGGGAGTCGAATGACACGAACGAAGAGCCACTCATGACACTGTTTATGGTGGTAGTGGTAGTCTACTTTGGGGAGAAACCTTGCTGGAGAACCAGATCCTCGTAAACATGAGTAATGAGGTAGGTGTTTATACTTTTTTAACGTGATTCTGCTGTTCATCCAACGACTGACGTCTGGCATCAAACTTTCAAAGGATGACTTTCACGTTCCAGTCGAGACAGAGCTCAAACGTTGTTGCTGGCTTCCTTTTATCAAATAAACGCTTGTTTTAAAATATCGCTTTTCTTTTTCGAAACTTGGTGCTTTTGCTCGTTTTAGCTGTTTTCTGAAGGTCTAAGTGGGTAACTAGCTATACAAACTCTGACCGATATTGGTCAGTTGATATAGAACTTAGAAGCTAGAAATATTCGAACAAGGTTTTAAGCTGTTTGAGCATTTCAAATCGTTTCCAAGCTCATGGCGACTGCACTGCGAACTTCTCATAGCATGGATGATGTAAAGATCGCCTGAGGTATCCGTTTATAAATTTTAACCAGAATACTGCAAAAATGCAAACCCCAATGGTGGTCGAAGAAAAACAGATGATTTATTATTCGGTAAGAATGTTTGCCTTTGTATTTAAATATTTGTGGATGGAATGGAATTGTAGTTGAAGGTTTTGTTAGAATTTCCTAAACGTATGTCGTTTTTCACATAGCTCGCCAAGCCTCTCGTACCAGTTTACAAACATTTTATTTTACAGTTCTTGTAGTTTTAAATAATTATATAGACGATCAAAGACAATGAGAATGTTTCTCGAAACACTGACATGTTGAACTCTCAGACACAATCATGCAGATTTGGTGGTTTTGTCAGCCATTTGTTGTTTCCGTGTCATTGTGATTTTTTGTAGTTCGAGCCAGGCAAGCTATGTTCTACGAAATGCCAAATCTGCTGTCATTCCTTGCAATAACTTGGAGTGACAGTTATCAAACCCTACAGGAAAATAGACCCTCATATAGCTCATGTCTGTTGTTGTTATTTCACTTTCGAGTTTGGGAGTTTCCCAATGTTAGAAAAGTAAAGAGTTCCCATTTATATGTAAGTAAAAAGTCCCTGTTTTGAATATAAACATATTTTTATTGAATTTCTGGAAATCTGATTGCCTCTCATGTATATCCTGTAGTTTGCCCAAATATAGAAACTGATAACTTTATCACAGAAAATTTTCCCACAAAATGTTCAAAAACTCAAATCAGTATAAAATAAAATTTTGAGTTTTTTTAGCCAGTGTTTGGTGTTTAGCAAAACAATTATTCCAAAATACACTTGTTGAATATCCAGCTAGTGTGACGTCATCTGCAAAACTGTGTATCATTAAGCTTGCTCTTAAAGTAGTACTTTGGACTAAGGAGTCAAATTTAAGGAACTTCTGGAAGAAAAGATGGAGTCTTTTAAACACTGAAGAGTAAATCACTAAGTGCATAAGTTTTATTTGTGCCTTATCTCGCGGTTGGGGCCTGCAACGACATGATATACACTCTTGCAGACGTCCTTGTCCCTGATTGGCTAATTCCAGGGACTCAGATCAGCTGGATGAGCTTATGATAGCGGGCTGCAGTGCACGCATTGGAACTGAAAGATGTAAACAGTGTCTGTGTTTTGTTTTACCCTATTCTTTGATTCCTCAACTGATTTTCCCCGACTTGTCTCACAACCCTGGTTTCAAGTCAGAGTGATCTGTTTGAATTGAATTAAAATTCTCAAGGATCAGTACTTTAGAGTCAAGTTTCACTGCAAGGCCAGGCCCTTCAGCGAAGTGGTTCAAATGTATTGTGGGGATGAAAACTGCCAAATCTGGCATTACAGATTCATAAATTTTGTTTTAAAATTTAAGTGAGATCACAAGCTTGGATTTAAATATTTTACTGTTTTTTAAAAGAGGGGATGAAAATTCCAAGCTCTTTTTACTATAGTTCAGGTCAGTTTGTCCATGGGTTCAAGACACTGCTCCAATTTAGATTTTTATTAAAAGTCTTAATGTTTTTTTAGGTCCTTGCATCAACTAGCCTACCTTGTCTTTTGAGTGTTGAAGACAAAGAGCTGTCACAAGAAAAATGGAGTTTGTCTCAGCCGCTTATTGGAACAAGAGAGTCAGTTGACAGCTCTAGAGCTGTCTTCACACCACTTCTTAACAATGTTTGTGACAGTAAGGACTGCTCGGCATGTTCCCTTTGTTCCAGTGGATCTTCAGTACTTGGTGAGGGTCTGGGTTATGGTCACTGTAGTTGCAACCACAAAGGGGGTAAAGGGATGGACAAAGTGCGATATCTGTACTCACACAAAGGGCCGCAAATTCTAGCCAAGGTTGGAGATGGTAAGCTGTGTGACAATTTGGATGTTCCATTGCTCGCGAGACCAGTTCCAATTGCTTCTGAGGAGACTTTGAGTAGTACACGTCAATACCGGGCCTCAGAACTCAGTCTGATTGTAACTTCGTCTGAAAATCAAGGATCTCTGACGTCATTTTGTGTTGATGCCACTAATTCCACAAGTCATGGAGTAAAATCATCAGGAAGCAACTCCAAGCTCACTGACAGTATGGCACTGATGTGCAGAATCTGTCACAGTGGAGAGGAAGAGGAGGAGCTTATAGCAGCTTGCCGATGTGCAGGAACTGTCAAGTTTGCTCACCAAAGTTGTCTGCTGAACTGGATTTCAAAATCTGGCAATCAGTCCTGTGAACTGTGTAGATATAAGTTTAGAACAAGGAGAAGGAAGATACGATACTTTTGGAAGGTGAGTAAAAGTGAAACTCCCCAGATGCCCCACTCAGATATTTCAGTGGCAGGGAGAGAGGGGGAGGGGGAAGGAGGTTGGGGTCAGGTCTGACAGAGGTTCGTAATCTGTACCCAAAAAAATCCCAGCTTCAGAAATGTCTACCCAAATATCCTTATGTTTTAAAAAAAAAATCCCACACCAACAGTAGATTGTGCTTATGTTATTGTTAATTTTAGCTGATGCTAAACGTACAATACCCCAAAACAGTCTCTGCATTTTTTTACAACACAAAAAACAATATTCCCAGCATCTTTGATAGACTCAAAAAAATACCTCAGCCCAAAAAGATCCCCTCAGACCCCTCCTCCCATCAGTAAAAGATGTAAGTGTAACCCGTATCTACTTGTAGTTAAACTTAACCAGGATTTAAGATCCAAAATTAATGTATAACAGGTTGCTAAATTCTCCTAAACTGTCTCTTTTATTTCTTTGATTTTTTTTTATCTTAGATAATTTGATGTGTATGATCACAGACAGCTACTTTTTCTCTTAATCAAACAAGCTATTTTTCTGTGGATAGTGTTAGTAGAGGATACATGCTGAAAAACTGGCTGCGTGTGGTCTGAAAGGGTTAAAAAGCAATTGGTAAATTTTGTTTTATAGTGCACAGGCTGACAACAAAAAACAATTAACAGTACATGAAAGTTTAGTTAAAAAGCGTTCTCGAATATACAGTACTGTTATGCCTTTGATCAGTGCTGACAATTTTTGTACATACATGGATAATTCTTTTAAGTAAGAACTAATCACATTGTGTAACTAAACTAGTAATTATTGAAGGGAAAACTCTGCCCCCAAAATAGCATATATGGTACTCACAAACTGATCAAGTTGTTTATTTTTATTGCGTTATGTGATTGTATCTACAGTATAATATAATTGTTGATCTTATTGCCTAATGATATCAGTTTTATGGTGGGTGTGTATGTACAGTGACTGATGTCACAAGGCTGTACTGGTGGTTTTTAAGAATAGGCAGTTTGAAAAACAAATTGAGAATATAAAAGTTCATTTTTTATAGCGTTATAGTGTTTAGCCTGTTGATACCCAAAACGTTTATATCAAGGCCAGTAGACAAGTTGAGCTGCTTAGTCAGTTTATTACAATCAAGAATCTAATGTTGTAAGTCTTAATATCTTGAAAACCACAACTTGATTATTTGTACATGTACAAAGTTGCAACGCAGTTAATTTTTCCAGTTGTTGTCTTAGAAAAAAAAACGAAATTGTTTTTTTTCTCAGCAGAATTATTGAACCAAGTTTTTTCTCACCAGAATGATTGAACCAAGTTTTTTCTCACCAGAATTATTTAACCAAGTTTTTTCTCACCAGAATTGTTTATCCTAGACCTTACATGTATATTGAACATCTCATTATCAGCACTTTCTATATGCTGTAATTCAATCTTGTGCTTTCAGTATACATGTAGTTTAATATGTTTAAAATTTTTCTGTTTAGGTTTTATTTAGCTTCAGTTTTCCCTTTTGTATCCCCAGCTTTGACTACAGTAATACCAACTCAGTCTTTGATGGCATCAAGTCTTTATACATAAGTTTTACTTTTCAACTTATTAAGTTCATGTTAGTTATGCGAAGTCACACTATCAGTTAAACAATTCACCCTAAATACAAGTATTTGCTTCTCCCCTATCTTCTACTCATTTGCCTTTCCCCTTCCTTCAAACTTTTTCCTTGTTCGTCTTTTTGGTTTGATGATCTATGCTCTTTTAGTACCAGTATTTTGTGTGAATTTGAGAAAGCAGTTGAGAGTTACGGTTGATCTATTTGATTTTTTTCCCAGTGGCAATTTCCAGAAGTGAGTACGAAAGGTTATCTACATATTGGCTTGTTCATTGCCTTTACCACAATGCTGCTGACGTCTGTTATCTGGATTATCTGGTCACGTGTCAGTGGAACGCCAAGTGCAGTGAGCGAGAGGACGACAGAGGAAGTCAAGTTTGCTTACATGTTGAATGGATTGTTTATTGCACTTGCTCTGGGAGGGCTGTACTTTGATAGTCTACGGCACATGAAGAGGTACTTCAAACGCTGGTCTGTGCTAAACCAGCATGTGATCATAGAACGTTACATTTTGGAAAACGACAAGACCCATAAACAACATCTAAAGAGAGAGATTTCGGGAATTAGTGTTGGTGTTGAGGCCACTGAAACGGATGGTGCTGCGGCTGTAAGGAATGGAAGAGAACGCACTGACGGAACGTGGGTTTGATCTAATATACCCACAAACTCATGCTAGGACTGTATTAAGATTCTCAAAACTGTGCTGATCAAGTAATATTACTAGGTAAAAAAAATAATTCCACACATAGCTAACAAAGAATTAAATATATACAGAGAGTGTGTAAGTAATACTACTGGCACTATGGCAGGAAATCTTGAATAGACAGAACTTCTGCAAATCGTAGCTAACCTCGTAATACTGGACTGCACGCGTTTCCAGTGTGAGGGTGAAACAGCATAAATTGATATCCTTGATTCAGCTCGAAGCATGCAAAAACATAAGATAAAAGTTTTTTTTTCTTTCTCCGAGAATAAAATATATGCTGTTTCCAGTACAATGAAGCTTGTCACGTGTTGTGAAGGATCTGTTGCGACATGGGCGGAGCCCCAGGGGGGGTCGGTCCATCGCGCCATCGGGAGAAAAAAGTTCATGGCCCATGCAAAAAGCCAGAGCCTCACAATTCCCGGTCTCGCTTTGCTAGGCGTCCGATGTTCTACTATTTGGCCTCCCGAGACCGACTGCCCGTGGGTTTCTTAGAATGGAGTTACAGGTCGGTCACCACACTTATAAGACCTAAGAACTACTTGTTCTCCATAGGACCGACACTGCAGGAAAAACCTTTATTGTTATAGTTTTTATTTTATTCACTTAAAAGTAAACGTGCACCTGCAATAAGCCGTCTACCATTGTCAGAGGGGGGAAAACCCACCGTCTCAAAAACCAAAGACACTGCACGATTCACTATGAATTGCGTATCCTAATTGAAGCGATAAAACATCTGCAAATCACGCTGTTTCGTGTAGATTAAAGATAAAACACCTATGTGTTAGGATTTCTTAAACGAAAGATTAGTTGGCGCCAACGTGGTTTTTTTCAACAGGTTCCATGTTTCCCTGTAATTTTTGCATATAGATAGATTATAATGTTTAACAGTGAAAAAAAAGGCTGTCAGAATTTACAATCCGAACGGGTTAACGCGAGATTCCTACACTCTAGTTCAAGAAAAACTGAAATATTGTAAACTGATTTTTTTATGAATTCAAAATCTTGTTCAGTACTATCTGTATTGAGCTCTACCTTTCTTGCGTAAGTGACGAAAAAGTTATAAAGTAAAAAATCGAAGTAAAAATTTATTACTTTTATGTACTTCGTAATCTTGCTTTGAACTTGCATGACAAGCATTAACTAAAAGCTGAAAAGCGGCCGCTCGAGCGGCCCGTTCGTTTTATATTTTAAAACGCCAACTAGTGGTTTTTTCATTTAAACCATTTTACAAACACGTTCTTGTACTCTAACTCTATCCAGGCAGAGGCTCAGGCTCTCTGGCTTCCCAACGTCACTGAATTTCAATAATTTTTCAGGATATTGGCGATGAATAAAATGAAAACCAGAACGATCCCAAAATGAATGAGTAGGATAAACTGACAAGTTTTAAAAGCTGAGTTTATTGCAGTATAAACACTGCGATAACAAGCCGCGCGGCATTGGTCGACTGTTCTGGTTTACTCTGAATTTCGTCGAATGAAGAAACGAACAATAGTGAAAAAGAGCATAGTATATGCGTGTACATCCGAGAGGTCTGAACAATTTACAAGAAAATGTATCACTCAGTATGGATTTTAGGTCACGTCGCGAGATGTTACCAGACAGCGAAAAAATCCTTTCGTTTGCTTGCAAGTTGTTGGTATTAAAACAGGGCATCTCATGATAGCTGAGATTAGTATTAACCAAACAGGTGGATAGCACTTTTCGCGCGCTCTGATTGGTTCATCAGAATAGGTATATCCTAG
>JAOBRG010130881.1:0-19101 GCA_027574985.1 Umimayanthus nakama | reverse complement strand
ACGTTAGTTAATAGATAATGATCAGGCTTAACGTTATTCAATAGAAAGTGATCAGCTTTAACGTTAGTTAATAGATAGTGATCAGGCTTAACGTTATTCAATAGAAAGTGATCAGCTTTAACGTTAGTTAATAGATAATGATCAGGTTTAACGTTAGTCAATAGATAATGATCAGGTTTAACGCTGGTCCGAAAAGGTACTGATCAGATTTAACGTTACTGAGTTAATTAGCTATGATTAGATGTAATGTTATTTAGAAGACAATGATCAAATGTAACGTAGAGTATCCGTAAATGATCAGATGTAACGTTAGTTATTAGTAATGATTAGATGTAACGTTGAGTCAATAGATAATGATCAGATATACTGTTAGTCAACAGAAAACGAACAGATGCAAGTAACGGTAGTTGATAGATAATGATCACGGTTATAACGTTAGTCAATAAGTAATGATCAGATACAATAAATAACTTTATTAACGTCTCAAAGTATTTAGCCATGGGATTAATTGGAGACGGCACAGATCTCGGCTGATGTTACGGAGGGGGGAAAACCGGAGAACCCGGAGAAAAAACCTTGACGTCAGATTAAGATCAGCCAATTTCAGCCCACATGCGAATCCCAGGGGTCGAACCCACCACTCGACCAACTTGACTTCCTGCTATAGAGCTAGTTAATAGATAATAAACAGATACAACGTTAGTCAATAGATAATGATCAGATATAACGTTAGGTAGGTTGTTAACAACTGCCAAAAATATTTTTACATGTTGTTAAGCTAAACTGTTAAATTACTGGAACTTAAGGCTTTTAAAAAAAGCAGTTGGAGATGTGTCCTTGGCAAAAAAGAGTACCGACAATACTTATAGTACCGACCTCGTCAACCCACTTGCTCACCGGTTACACCCTTTTTTATAAGAACAAATTTTATAAGAACAACCAGGCTGAGATTGGCCCAAAAATTAAGAACAAACTAAGAAGACTCACCAGGCTGAAATTTGGATCAGAAAAACTTAAGAAACTTATTTAAACTTATACACAGAATTTAGTTTAGTCATCGCCATCGGGCGCTGGAAGAGTGATATAGGCAAGGGCCGTTTTGCATGTAACGGTCCAGGCAGCTAGTTCACCGTATATCAGGAAATAAGAACAATTTAAGAACAATTTGAGGCTGAATGTTGCCCGGAACAATACATGTAAAATAGCAGTAAGAAATATGTGTTTGCTATTGTTTCATCCAGCAAAAAATATTGAAACTGTCAATACAGCGATGAGCTTACTTAATCACTGTCCCAGCGCCCGATGACTGGCAAGCTAAATTCTGACAAGTTTTGTTTTTATGTACATCCCAATCTGTGCACAAGGATTAAAAAAAAATTCTTAAATTTTCGTGATCAAAATTTCAGCCTGGTGATTGTTCTTAGCTTGTTCTTAATTTTTGGGTAAATCTCAGCCTGGGTGTTCTTATATAAAGTTTGTTCTTATAAAAAATGCGTGCAGGTGTACAGTTGACCTTGACAAACAGCATTTTAAAAACGAAGTAAGCAGGTTTTTCCGTATACTTAATACTTAGCACAATACATGTATTACGAAGGGCGGTTTGTTTTCAGTATGTCTGCACGCTCACAGTACATACCGTCATACGTTGACTTGCTTTCCGAGTTATTTGAAGCGATGACCACATCAATCGCTTAAATTTCAATCCGGTAATCGATTCTGAACACATCAGGTATGTGCTATTTTGGAAAAACATTGATGTGTTATATTAGGTTTTTCAATTTCTTAAAAAAGAATTTTTCAGTTGGCGTGCAGGCAACGAGATGAGTTGAGAAACTTTTGATTTGACAGTTGAACGACAGAACTCGACCCTTTGCCTTCCTCCCTGACTGATCTGATCTGCCAAAAATGCAAACGCTTAGTCATGCTCAGTTGTCTAGTTTTGAATTTAATAGCAACTACTTTAATTGGTATGTTTTCAGTACTGAACATGAATGCTTACTTCTTAGGTTTGAAATTTGTAGAGAGAAGACAAGTTGCATTCTACTAAAGTGGAAATTGATCAATTCCAAAATAGAGTCGTCCAAATCAGTTTATAGACTTTATACTACTATCTTTCAAATATTTGAATATTTTAGCTATCGTATAACAGTTTTAATAACAAACACTTCCTGTTTCAAAATCTTATTTATTAAATTATGAAATTTAAAATTCAATCTCAAGAAACAAAGAAACGGGCTGCCCATGCGTCTTAACAGATCCCAAGAGAGAACACAAAAAAGGTCTTTGACGATTACAATAAAAGAATTTTTGTTATTTCTTTGTGTATTTTCAGCCAGCAGTTGTAGCGCAAGTCGTTCAGCTGTTTGGAAGGGTTTGTAAACGAGCCGTGATCACTCATGCCTTAAAACAAACAGTTATTGGAGTTCTGCATAATGTCGAGTTGGTTCGAGTTGACACGCGTTTGGTGACGTGAAGCTGAATGCGATTTTCTTTTTTGCAGTCAAAACATGTCCGGGATTCTCCTTACAGGTAAAACACTAAACGAGTTTCATTCAACCAGCGTACGATTTTCACTTTCATTCCCGCCGTTAACATAGAGTTTGTTTGTATCTGGCGGCGAAATTAGATTATACAGTTAACCTTTGAATAACAACTGACTTGTTTTTTAATATGTTGATCCGTTCTCATTTCATTATGGCAGAAGCTGATGAGAGGTGATCACACGCAAGGAGCGGACTTTAAGCACTTCCTTTGGTAATGCAGAACGCCACAGTCAACACAACACATGCTCCAACCAGCTCCAGAGACGAAGCCGAGTTCGTAATAACCATTATATTCCTGTCCGCAACAAGTCTGTGTGCGATCTTCGGCAATGCATTAGTTTGTGCGGCCTTTGGCACAAACAGAAGGCTTCGTAACCTCACCAACTTCTATGTCGTGTCCCTGGCTATCAGCGACATCCTTGTTGGGCTCTTCAATATACCGCTGTACATGTTCTTTTACAGGTAAGCGCGCTACTAAATCCCTTTTAATACCAGTAATGAAAAGCTGGCGACGCGGCGCAAGTGTTGTTAGTTGTATTATGTACTCAACGAAGCGTCTCTTCGTAGCAAGAAAAGCATGCAGGCCAATATCTATTAGGTTAGGCAGATTAGCGCAGAGGTCGCAATAAAAAGATGTCTCTATACAGCATTTCAATGCACCTGTTACGAGTTGACCAAAATTGAGAAAAGCTGGAGAGTTATCTACCGTTTATAGCAATGTTTTGGTTTATTCTTGCTCCTTGATGCCATATATAAACTTGGTACCAGGCGAGCAGTGATTTGCAATTGATACGCATTAGGTCCGGGCCTGTCAGGTTAATAATTTAGGCCAAGTCTGACATATTATTAACTGAGCCATCGCGTCGTGCTGCTCATAGAAGTAATAAATGAAGCAAACCGGGAAAACAGCGCTTGCTTCTGTCGAAATTTCGCAAAAATAAACCACAGATAACCTACTGGGATGGTTGCAAAAGTGTATCGAGTTCGACCTTATCACCATTTTAAAACACTTGATGCGACACTCGTAATCCCCTAAACATAAAAGTCGGTATAGACCCTATATAATATAACACACGATGGTTTATAATAAGCACGTCCATTAGGCCTCTCGTCAAGTGTATCTATTTCTTTTTTTCCTAATATTAGGCAGAAAGGAGAGGAAAAAAATGAAAAAAGCTCTGCTCACGCCACTGAAGCGCCTAGCAACACAAACTCGCTACCCAAGCATAATATTTGCTGCAGGTTGAATAAAAGTTACCAACATACAGTTTAAGGTAGTAAACTGTGAAACAATTCAACATTTCGCTGTGTTTTCAGGGATTTTCGCTGTTGCAAAACTTAAAGCTTTATTAAATCTTATCCAGGACACTTTAAAGTTCCACAGCCTATAACGAGCCTGTTTAGTATTTTGCTAAATGAATCTCGTGACCCTTTTAAACAGTCCAAACTGACGGGCACAGCGTTCTTTCTCTTCCAAGCATCTCGACATCAGTGTTTGTTTAACGAATTAAAGCGCTCACGGCTCCTACGTGCTGAGTAGTACAAGTTTCCGCACTGATACAGTGCTGTAACTAGGATGAAAGACCGTAAAGTCGTGAAACAGTCTTGTATCTCCCGACCTTCCAAATTAGAACACGTCACGTGTTCTGGCCGTGCGCCCAAATGTGAAGCATTCATCTTGGCTATTGCGTGATCTTTTCACAAGAGTTTTCGTGATTACAGATTACTTAGTCAGCGCAGGATCGCGATGTGTTCGATCAAAAGCCCTTTTCAAACAATACAAATAATGCAAAAATTCTTGGCTGTCATGTGTCAGGCAACGACTCTTAAAACCGGCGCAAAGCGGTTTTAATCCTTTCCTTCAGTGCAAGGTTTTACCCTGGTGTAACACCTTTATCGAACTTTTTTATTTTTTTATGGAACAAAAACTAAAAGGAAGAAAAAATCTGTCTCTGACGCAAACCCAAAATGACAACCCGATTCAACCTTTTTTTCCTTGAAGGAGGTTAACTCAGTCGTGAGTTAGAGTTGGTTCGCATTCGATCAACCGCTCTCTGGGTGACAGTCAACTAACGAAGAAAGAGTAAAAAAGCACAGTTTCTGATTAAAGTTTTGCTTCTAAAGGGAAAACCTTCGCATCTAAAACGAAAAATAGATAGAACCGTTTATAAATTAAACAAGACTGCAGTTTTGCCAGAAAAATAAACATTTAAAATACATCAAGAAAGCTTTGACACTTTCTCTTTTGAATGTTTAGTTTGTTTCTGTAACTTCTAATTTTTTTAAAAATTCTTTTTTTGTGCTACAAGTATAGCTGAATGTTTGAATAAAGTTACCTGATTCGTTGATAGATTTTTTGGTTGAAATTCTTAAAATTTTAACGTATTTTCCTGAGTCACACGTGTAACGCGGAATGAGATCATTGCCAATCATAACAACTGAAAACTTTCAGAGTCGGCTGACGTTCTGACTCGGTTAAATTTGGCTGTTACATCATTTTGCCGACCTGACACACTGCTTTGGAGGTTGTCATATCTCGGCTTTAACTGAAAGCTAATCGGATCAACTGGCTACGCCTTATCTCGCTTTGGATTCACAAAAATCCAAAAAAGTATGATTGCACAGTCAATCTCGGTTGACCTCATGGTTTAATATCGAGGTACTTCAACGAACTGTCGGTGTTGGAGAGCTAATACCCGGCACTTCTTTTATAAAGGCTTATTATGCTTAATTTTTTTTGCGACACAGCCTGAAACGGTTGTACGGCCTGCTTCTTTTTCGAGCACTTAGTTTTATACTTTTCAAATTAGTACAAGAATCTTGTTATTTCATTATAAGAAACAAAGAACTTCGGACAGAATAAATGGTTCCCATATAATCTTACAAACGTGTATCAGCTTAATAACATCCCTATTCCTCGTCCGTTTGCAGTTTTAAGTTCAGTGAATAAAAGTTGCATCATGTAACTGGAGATGACCTAGCTTGTTCTATCCAAATTGTTTCAGCTGTAAAATTAACTACCATTATAAAAGTGTTAATCGCTTATGTAACATTGTTAATGAGCCAAATGTCATTTAGGACTTTAAATAACTGAGTGCAGCTACGAGTTGAGTGGCTGAAGCTGTTAACATCAGTTTTGATATTAAAATGTGCAAGGAAAAGAAACTGTTAAGGCCTAGGTGGACGTATCAAATTCCATTCCCGGGTGGGGCAGGAACTTCCTAGCTCAATTGGCTATAGATATACGGGTATGTGTCGTTCTATTAAAGGGGGACGATTTTCGGGCCGGACAGGTCTGGAAAGGTTTTTAAACATGTTGGCTTGTTTTTCGCCAGGAATGTGTGGGTCAAAAATTTTTTTTCCAATATGCACCGATATTTTTATTAAACTAAGCAAAATCAGTTAGGATAAGCCAGACCTGCCAAGCTTCAAGCATTTGGCGGGAAAATCCCGCATTTTACACGAACAAATTTCATTTCCATACACTTTCTATATAAATCATGAGTTCACGCATTTTCACTTCAGTCGCTCACCATTCATTTCTTTAAATTTGCGGAGGTTGTGACTCAGATTCACGCATTTTACTTGTTCGAACTTGGCAGCTATGACAAACAAAACATGGCCTAATGTTGCGACCGCAGTGTTTTTTGAGCCTCCAATGCAGCCACCTTGTTTTCTTCGCTGTGGATTCCTCGTTTTCCGTGGGAGTGAACCGGGGGCGAAGGAAAAGGCGTCTGCATCAATTGGAGCCTAAAAGTTCTAATTGGTCTGTTTAGTGTCTGGTCTACAAATGGGTATTGGTGTCTGTTGTTTGGTCTAAATTAAGGTATAGAAAACTGTTTTTTCGAGTGTGAAACAGGTTCAAGGTTTCAAGGTATGATAGGTTCACTCCAACCCAAAATATTGGTACGTTACAACCCTTCCAGAAAATTTGGTACAACAGTATGGCAAATTTATGGTTTGCCGGTGTATTCTGTACTGTATTTCGGTAAAACCAGCAAAAACATGAACTAGACAAGAATAGTTAGCTGTTGCCTTTTCTCTATTTTAATAGCCCTATATCGGTGGAGCATAATGTTCACTGAAAGTGAAAACCTTTTGCGTTCACTGAAAGTGAAAACCTTTTGCGTTTTGCACTGTTTTCGGTTTATCTGGCTGTGGAAATCAGCGAAAGCGAAATATTTTGACATGTAACTGACGTCATTTGTGTACAAAGTGGCAGAAAGCAAGTTTGCCAAACAGTTCAGGTGCAAGGCAGAGCTGCCGAGGAACTGCCAAAGTCAATATTAGATCTAGTGCGGGATTGCAAATCATTTTAATAAGTTCGTCAAATTCGAATTCTGTTTGCCTTTCAGTTTCATAACAAAATTTTTCTTTTTTTATACTTTTTTATGCTGGCGCGTTAAAGGATTTTTCCTTTCAAGGCGACAAGAAAATGGTAAATCACTTTCTGGTGGCCGTGACAGTCTGTTTCCGTTTTTCTTTTTTTCAATTACTTCCAATAGCGTGGGAGGTTTCTCACTAGCGATCTCGGATCTTTGACGACTGTTATTAAACTACATTATGAGGACCACTACGAATACGAGTACGATTTTCAAAGGCCATAGTGGCACAAATTCTGCACCGGCAGGAGACAGTTCTGAACACTAGTCATTCATTACCGCTCGTTTTGATTTCAACCTGCTTTTCTTGGTTGTTTCATTGTTGTTTCTTTATTTAAGCTTTAGAAACATTTGACAACAAAAGTCAACATGTAGAAGTGTGATGCTGAGACATCTGACAATGTACTGAGCTTCGATCAGCTGATGAGTCATTCGATCCGAAAAAAAATTACAACTTATGACGACAGTTATTAGTGTAAGAAAAACAATTAAAAAATAATAACAAAGAGGCGTAGTCTAAAATTGAAAATTTAAAACTTTTAAAAAATGCTAAACTTAAATTTGGAAACAACACACTTCGCCCACCTCTCCCCATATCTCCCCGCCATCCTCTGCTCCGGCATCATATCAATTTGTGGGCGGAAGAAGACTTGTGTGTGTCATTTTTTAACTATGAAAAATAAATGTCCGGCCTAAAATGACCTGGAAATCAATGCACATATTTGAACTGTACACTCACTACAGTAAATAACAAGACCCTATGAAGTCAAACAGCGCTAACATAAATTAAAAATCTGTGACTCATCAACCGTAGAAAAACCAAAATGTTTGCAATTTTGGAAATGGCGCCGACAGATCACGCTTTCAAAGTTTCTGTACAAACGCCGGGGCCGTAGCATGCGTCAGGCAGGGAGGGCAAATATACCAAACTCACAAAGCCTGGGGCGAGCTTGGAGTCGAGGTATTGTAGGACATTTCAAATGTTCTATAGAGCCTCGACTCCATGTTCGCTCAAGGCTTTATGAATTTGGCAAATGCCCTCCCGTAAATTTTGGGCCGGAAGTTAAGTAAAGAGCAGTACAATGCAGTAATTAGCAGGGCTGTAGTTTGCGTAAGGCGAGGGAAGCAAATGCCCTCCCTAAGTTTTGGATCGGAACCTTTTTCAGTACAGTGCCGCGACTAGCAATCAAGGCCGTAGGAACTGGAAGGGAGGGCAAATGCCCCTCCCCCCAAAATTTTGAGACTAATACAGTCCTGGATACGACAACGTATACGTTTTCTGAGTGACGTTAGTATCGAGATGTATCAATACAACAGGTTCAGGTTACAAGCACAACGTGTGTCAGCCTATAGTTGTATCCTGACAATCACATTCATAACATAAATTCATTCACAAATGGTACATGACGAAGTCATAAATTTGGAAGTGTAATATCAAAGACTTTGTCAAATCGACGTTCTCAGCTACTGCGACTTTTGCGTTTGTACTCATATGATATTTTGTTGCACATTTCTGCTTTCATTTTGGCCGAGGATACTCTCAACTGGCCGCTCGATTCTGCTCTGATTAACCCTTAAACAGGCAGGCTATTTTGTCACACATATACAGGCAAGGGGCCGGGGGGGTTCGTTGACCCCCCCCAAGATTTTTGAAACAGTTAAAAATATGCACATGCCCTTTGGCATGCAATTAGTGTATGACCTACTAATTAGTTTGCATAGTAACAATCATCACTTGATTAGCCGCTGTTGCCATAGTAACAAAAACAATTAATCCAGAGATTTTGTCAAAATTAAGAAATTTTATTGGAAATAGATAGAAAATAAAATTTTATATGTACAAACTTCGAAATAAGTAGAAAAATATAAATAACTGGGAGTTTTTAATCATTTTTATTCAAAAAATTGAAAGTTTGACAGCAAACTCTGACTTCGGTCAATTAGTATGATGACGTCACTTAATTAGTGTCAAAAGTTGTGTTCATTATCGAGGAACAGTTATGCAAAAGCGTTTTGCAATTGGTCAAGGGGCAAAAATTTAAGACCAAAAAAATCGAAGGGGGGTTCGTTGGACGGTTAATAAATTGTGTTGCATCTCCTCCGTGCTCTTTTTTGTACCGAATTAACCTGGTTTAATTTCTACAATCACTGGCTACCTGGCTCGTTTAACCCCTTTGGTTATTTCAGGTAGTCAGCACCTACTTATAATATTTTTACAGTGTTCTTTATTAATTTGTTTTATATATTGTACATTTATGAGGGTATAAAGTACTTGTTGTTGTCGCTGTTCAGCACACAGGGGAGCAAACCAAAGGAATTGTACGAAGCGTTTATCATGTTCGACATTCTTTGTGGGACGGCTTCCATCTGGAACATGACGGCGATCAGTGTTGACAGGTGAGCTTTGCTCGAGGAGGAGGGGGAGGGATGGAGCTAGGGGGATGGTGGGGTTGGGGTGGGGTTGGGGTGGGGTAAGGATTTTTGTGTGACGGCTTCCATCTGGAACCTGATGGCGATCAGTGCTGACAGGTGAGCTTTGCTTGGAGGGTGGGGGTCGGAAGAGTGGGGGGAAGGGGTCGGGATTTTTGTTGGACGGCTTCAATCTGGAACATGACGGCAATCAGTGTCGACAGGTAAGCTTTGCTCACGGGGGGATTGGAAGGTTGGGGTTTGGGATTGGGATTGGGTCAGGATCTTTCTGGGATGGTTTCAATCTGGAACATGACGAAGGTCGATATTGACAGGTGAGCTTTGCTCACGGAGTTGGGAGTGGGAGATGTAAAGGTTTGGGACTGGGGTCAGGATCTTCCATCGGGAAGGTGACGGCGATGAGTGTTGGCAGGAGAGCGTTGCTCGGCGACGGGAGGATTTGGGGTTTAAAGATTTAGTTATTTGGTTAGGATCTGTATGGGACGGCGTTCATTTTGAACTTAACGGCAATAGGCGTCGACAGGCGAGCCTTGCTTTAACCCTCTAAAAGTCTTGGCAGGGCACTGAGCTAAAGCTTGTTCTTGGGTTAGGGGTAAGGTTCTTTGTCAGACGAGTTGTTGCTTAAGGAGAAGCTATTTCTCCCGACTCTCGAGAGTTTTATTATCGTTAACTTATTTAGTTTTTTCCTTTAAACACAGGCTTATGGCCGTGAAGTACCCCAACAGATATCGCATCTATTTGAAGAAACCCACCCTGGCTTCTTTTCTTATTGTATTCGTGTGGACTTTCGCAGCACTCGTGGCGAGCCTTCGACTTGTGTACAAAACATACCCGGATTTTTCTTACAATATCTTTGTGTTCCTGCTAAGTTTTGCCGTGCCGTGCTGTATCATCATCATATCGTATGGCGTCATATACTTTGTTGTCAACAAGCGCGCCAAGTGGACTGGGTCGGTCCTGATTGAAATCAAACTAGCGAGGACGCTGTCCATTGTGATCGCGTGCTTCATCCTCTGCTGGGGGCCGTTCTCCGCTATCAACATAATAGTCAAGTACTGTGGTAGAGGTACCTCTTGCCAGTCCGGTCTACTAAGAGCTACGCCGTACATCAAACTCATCCAGTATGTATCTTCGTGTTTTAATCCCGTCATTTACACAATAAGGAACCGCGAGTTCCGTTTTACGTTCCATAAACTGATCTTTCGCTGCGGAAGTCGTAACGGGAAGTACGAGTTTAATAAGAGGCAGCACAGGCTGACCACTTTTCCAATGGGGTGCACCATGACCACCTCGCCCGGCGACCTCGACATGAGCGAAGCTGAGGCAGAGACGAAAGCGCGTCGTGCCTCGGAGAACAGCGAGGCCGCTCCGACTCCGCGCGCGTTTCACGGGAAAAAAGCTCTAAACGGGAGGCAACGCATTCGATCAACATAGGTGGACCATGCTTGTACTATGCGAGTTGGTCAGCGCATGTTGACCAACTTTTTTCGAAGGCGAAAATGAGAATCGCTTTATAAGTCACGCCCTGAAAACCTTACGGTAAGGAGCGACGCGCGACACGCGTGGACGAGTACAAGTCTGGGCCCGGTTGTACGAAGGGTGGATAACTTTATCCAGCGGATAAATCCCTATCCAGCGGGTAAAAGTGGCGTGTTCTTAATTTTGATTGGTCACTGACGAGCAAATTTTATTCCCTGGATAGGGATTTATCCGCTGGATAAATTTATCCACCCTTCGTACAACCGGGCCCAGGAGAACAGTTCTGGCCAATGCTAAGTGGTTGGAACGTAGTTTCCAATCTTCCCTTTCGAAAATACTGGCTGAACGCCGAGCACTCAACTGTTATTGGAACATTCATTGGGCATTAGTTCAATGGACTCAACCAAGCTTGTAACATCCAAATCGTCTCCGCTTAGGTGAAATCAGGCGACAGACCAAGTTGCAAGTTCCAATTGCGCCTCACCCTCTGCTTCTGGGTACTATCTAAAACCGGTCACTTGGAAAGCAATGACCTTTCTCTTTTTAAGTGTTAAATGATGAGCTACTGAATTCGCATCACTTGTCTTCATACATTTCTCGTCAATAAGGTGGAATGATTTCGAGATCTATAAGCCTGCCATACGCTAGCGACGCAATCGCAATTGCAAACGCAAGTGTAAAGAAAAATGGTTACAGATACTGACGCGAGAAAAAGATAATATTTTGTTTTTTTGCGTCACTGTCTGTCACCACTTGTTTTTACTCTTGCAATTGTGATTGTGTCGCTTGTATGAAGCAGGTTTTACTCTCGGAATGAATCAACTTATGTTCAGTTACACTGAAAATGTCAGGCAAAAACAACCGAAAGGGTTGGTGCCAGTGAAAGGGTTAACAAATTCTGTAAATCTTGATTTATGTGCCTTCCCCTAAAAAAAAATCCCCCGGGTGTTTAGGAACAAGTGCTAAAAGGAGCAAAACTCAGTTAAATCGTATATTTTATTAGCCCCTCCCCATCTCCTCCCCCACCCCGAGACTATGTCCCCGAGGTTTGTACGTGATTATGTTACTCAAACGATACTCTAGTAATGAGATAACATTTGTTTTGCATTCAGTGATATTTATTGATCGGAAGAAACTTAACGATCTCGGAACATGTCAGTGGGTAAAATTCCAAAAAGATATTTGGGTCTGCGTCGTACGCAGCACATATCTTACTTTGCTGCTTGTCTATCCCCCTCATGAAAACTTTCACCGACAGCTCAACTAGTAGAGTACTTGCTTAAGCAACCGATTTCATAGCTCTAACTAGTTTGTTCGCCTTTCGTGCTCCCAAGACAAATAAAGATATTGACGTCATTTCACACT
Organism: Umimayanthus nakama; assembly: GCA_027574985.1. Taxonomy (NCBI): domain Eukaryota; kingdom Metazoa; phylum Cnidaria; class Anthozoa; order Zoantharia; family Parazoanthidae; genus Umimayanthus; species Umimayanthus nakama. Next base: position 6,902 of record JAOBRG010130881.1, on the reverse strand, counting down.
CGAACGAATGCAAGCACCGGGGCTTATTTGCGAAGTGTTGGGGTATTGAAAAGATTTAAAACTTCAAGGAATTTTATATTATCTGAAAGAAATTCAATATTAATATTTTCCCGTGTATTAAACTTGTGAAAATGAATCCAGTGTTTAAATAGTCTATTATGCATTCAAATAGGGATAGCTGGCTTATGTACGGGGACGGGTAAAATGCACATAACTGGTGGATTTGGGGTTGCTAACAGTTGGATTGTGAATCCTGGTCGTTAAAATGGCTTGCCCGCGTCACCAGCCGGGGAAATTGGGAAGAGAGAAAAATAAACACTCCGTGAAGACAACACGTTTTTCAACTCTAAAACTGTAGAAAAAGTTGAAAGCTTTAATAACGTCAGTTAATGCTATAATGTTATAATACCCTGATATACAAACTGAAAATCTCTTTTCCGAAACGCCATCACTTTTGTAATCAAGTCCACCTTTTTCTGCTACTATTATATTACTACTACTACTGTCCAAACCAGTACAAAGATACCACGATCTCCAGAAGTGTAGCCAGGATTTTTCCTTTTTTGGGGGGGGCATGATTTTTTAGAGAAATGCTCACTTCTAGTAGACGAACTTGGACATGTACATACTAGTAAGTGTTATGTAGAGATACAACGGGGAAAGATACAAGAGGGGGGGGGGGCGGCCCTCCCTCTGGCTACGCCCCTGGTCTCCTGGAAACATACGCCAGGAGAGGTAACCCAGCTCAAACAATGTGCCAGTTTAGTGTAGGTGACTAGTCGGAACCGCGCATGCGTGGGATTAGCAACAGGCGCACTTTCCAGGTTAAAAATTTACCCAGAACTTTGATCCTTCACAGTAAGCGAAGAAAGGATGAATAAGGAAGCGTTCAAAGTTTAAATCCTTGTTTCTAAGCATTTCTTGCTTTGTGCAAGTTTATAAGGTTGACGCTTACGTACTAATTCATGTATGCAAGCATAAATGGGTTTGATCAACAAAAGTTGATATGGTATGTTTTTCGCCTGTGGGATATAGTGTTGAGCTGACGTTTCGAGCGTTAGCCCTTCGTCGGAGCAGTCTTTTCAGCGGACTCGCCCACGCAGATAAAACAGTTTTTTTTTTAAAACTAGTCTCCAAGTGTTTATGCAAGCATAGCAGACAGTTTTTGAGACCTCAACAAACAGTTAGCGCCTTGCATCCTGGGGCAAAACAGCTGGTTCGACAGAATGCAAAACATAAAACTACTCACCACAGTTATATGATATATCACTAAACACTTTCACTGACAACATCCGAAAGACTTAATGTTGATCCTTATTGATAAAGACAAAAAATTGGAAGCATAGCGCACTAATTCGAGTCCTCGAAATAAATATTCAACTTTGTGACAAAAAAGAAAACAGTAGGTAGAATTCTAAATAACGTTCGCAAAAATTAATTAACTGAACGTTGTGCTCAAGAAAATGACAAACGTGAAACAACAGGTAGATGAAAAACCGCTCACTTTGGTTACGTAAAACTTTTTTTTTTTTTGTTCTTGGTATTACTAAGGTAATCCTTGGCCTCATATGCCGGGGTTAGGTTATTCAGTTTTTCATTAAATGTACTTTGCAAGTGAGCTCGATTTGAATGATAAACAAACAGTTCAAGAAGTTTCCAATCAGCCGAGCGAAGAACAGTCAAAATTTGAAAAGCGACAGTTCGCGAAGAATATTCTTGACACGGCACCTGCGAGGGAACTTGATGTCAGAGCTGTTTGCGACACGCAGTGGATGGAAATTTTATCTTCATCTTGTCCATAATCTCATTATCATGTTGTTCGAATAATGAGAGGAAATCGTTCCTATTTAAATTTTCAATGAACCGTCAATGCCACAATATTAAAATATAATTCCAACAATATGATATATCTCACAAAAGATTGTATCTGCGCAGCTCAGATGGTTTTTTATGTTGTCATTTTGCTCCATTCCGCTCCACCCGTTTGTGAGACGCGGTCTATTCTTGGTGACTTATGTCCGTTGTTTGGTGTCCACCTGCGCACTCGCACACAATAACACAATAGGTGGCCAAGCTCAAATGTTCCCTAGCAAAGCTGCCTCATTTGCATAACGCTGTACGGTTTTGAAAACACTTGAAATCTGTAAATACAAGCTCTCGGCCGCACTCGCACGCCCACTGCACAACGGCAGGGCAATACTGCCGGATATCGTTTGATATCGTTTAGTAACTGAAGAATATCGGCACGAAAGTCCTACTGAAACGTATTTGCCTCTCAAACAAGATGGAAGCGTATTACACATGCTTGTTAGTTTTCGAGACAATTTTCTCCTTCTTGGTGTTTTCACTCACGGCTGTGTTTCACTACTTCGGTGAATACGGCCCGGACAGTCCGTTAAAGGAGTACTTCGACAATAACACAAGGTACATCTTCGAGAATCCCCGGTACTTGGTGGAAAAAGTTACCCCATCTCTGTGGACCTTCTGGATGTGGGCCCCGGTGTACGGCTGGCAGGTCGTGTGGCTGTTCTTCGCCTTCATTCTGCTTTGCCGTCCCCGCACGCCCGTCATCTTGACTCCGTTTTTCTTCGTGTTTTTCCTATCAGCGTGCGGTTTCAACTTGGGCTGGGTGATGTTGTGGTCAAAAGAGATGATGGAAGCCTCTGTCGCGTTTATGGCATCCACAGCGCTGTGCCTTTTCGTTGCATTAGCGCTGCTCTACCGCCGCGTCAACAAGCTTGTTGTTATCGAGAGCCGCTTGTGGAGAAGGGATTATGTTGCCACACAGTGGCTGCCCATTAACGGGCTGGCGCTCTACGCCGCCTGGGCCACCGTTATGTCTTTAGTCAACCTGGCGATCGTTCTGAAGGACACCGTCAAGATGGAGGAACACATCCTTGTCACCATAATCCTGGCCTGCTTCGCTTGCATCATGTTCTTCTGGTTCTGTGTAGACGTTTTCGTGTTAATTGAATACACGTCCTACACCCTGACTGTGTTCCCTGCACTAGTCGTCGGCTTCACCGGAATGTTCTGGCGAGGGGAGCACAAACTGCCCGAGAAAACTGATCGGAATGGGATCATGTTAGTAACGCTGCTGGCAGTTTCAATCGCGATGAGTTTGGCTAAGTTAGCGATTTCTGCCTGGCAGTTGTACAGGGACAGGCGGGTCGCGCGCCTCGTTATTACGCAGGAAAAGTACGAGATGCAAACATAGGAAAGTAATCTGAAATTTATTAACACTTCTTAAAAACTGAGTTCCATCCGAATGAATACAGAATCGAGACTTGACTGAGTAGAAGCAAGAAGCTATTAACGAACTAAGCACATCGATAGATAAATTTTAATGAACCATTGAAGCTGATAAGCAAGCGAACAAAGAAATCTAAATTGATATTGCTGCAGGGCAGGTCTTTATTTTGGTTTTGCAAGGACCCAATCTGCATATGTAAGCGACCCGTCTGAGATTGCCTCAACATTTTCAACTAATAAAGGCTTTGTCAGTGTACAGAGATTGGTAAAAATATGCTGCAGAAAAGGGAAAGAAGATTTGGTTACAAGAAGTGTACACGGTATTCAAGTCACATACAGATCCTGCATGGAAAATACTGAATAACATCGTACCAACGTACGGCTACTGCAAGTGGACTGGATAATTAGTGTATATACGCGTTTATTAAGTGGTGCGGCTCTTCCTTTTGTCCAGCTGTCTTTCACATATTCAAACGACGCGGACTGTTTACTTGCGCGCTAATGAAGTGAACGAGAAAAGAACTTGTACGACAAATATTTGGAATTCGCGCGCACTAGGTACAATATCTTTTACCACTGAGCGTCAGCAACAGAAGAAAGCGTATTTCGTCAAAGTAAAAACGGAAACTGTCTTTAAGGGTTTTTTGGAGTAGTTAATTTTAGAAATACTGACTCTAAGCAACAATATACTAGCTTACGATGTGCTCCATAACAACCATGCTGGTCAAGACTTATTTAAATGAAGTATTCCTGACAGTCAACTATAATGTTCAGAGGCTTTTCAAAATCATTGCTCCTTCCAAGTTTAATTTAAATTTGTTTTTTCTGTGTAATATAAACTAATACTACATCCTGAAAATGTTGAAACCGCAAATACCACAAAAACAAGGTTATTTTAATCTGCTTTGACGTCAATGTTCGACAACCGACGAAACTAATACAAAATGATTGGAATGCGAGATACAGCAATTTAAAATAGCACAAAATACTTAGCAGAGGCTGGTGAGAACTTTCCGCAATATCATTTACAGGTAACGTGACTAATTGTCGTTGTTTTCGTTGTTCACAATTTTCCTAACAAATTTGAAACTGAATTTTTCGAGTTTAACCGGAAATGTTTAGCACTTCAGATTTCAAAAAGGTTTTTCACACGATTCAGTCAACCGGTTTAGTACAAAACTCAAGTGATGTGGTTTCTACAATAATTTATAAAGGTTCAACCTCTCCTCGAACTTTGCCGTATAGTGTAACGCTTTTACTTTTAGGGTGAAATTCAAGTTGTTTACACCTGCAAACTCTGAAACCTCCGTGTTCTAGATTCGTCAGCTTTGCAAAAAGATAACGTTAAAGACGGATTTATATATTCAAAAGAAAAGCTGCGCGGAATAGCTTGTTTTTTTTTATCAATTTGACTTGCCAGTTGCAGTTGGCTGTTTCCTCGTGGGCGCTACATGTACCTGCCAAAACAGTTTCATAATTAGCTAGTATTATTCTAAACAAAACCTCTAAACAAAACATTTTGCACCACTTGTTTTTGTTTTTCATAATTGCTCTTTGAAACTGTTTATTCAAACTGAAAAACTGTTAAAACTGGTTACTTTATAAGTTCAGAAGATTTTGTCGGTTGTGGCTGATGATGAATAACTTTGTTTCAACTTGATAAAATTTATCAGTCGGGCTGCTTTGGTTGTGCGTTTCAACTTAAAGTTACAACTACAAACGACTGAAGAAATGGTTTAAACTAATACATATATATATATATATACAATCCTTAAAACCTGTGAAGTTTTTTTTATCTGTAGGTAAATCTTATCACTAACATTCGAAACTTTTGTCCTTGTGTTTGGTAATTATGATAGCTGCAATTAACTTCTGTCATTGTCAAATTTTGTTAGCTGTGAATAAGCAGATTGTCAATAAATGCTGTTATACTTAAAAGAAAATACGTTTATCTTGGTCAGTTTACAATGACCTTAATGTTTTACATGTAGTTCGGAGAAACAAACAGTTTTGACTTTGACTAATTAAACTATACGCAGTGGGGGATGGGGCAGGGAAAAGGTAGTACAGCGTTGAGGTGGGATTTGGTAGAGATTGAGTGGAGACCAGTGTTTCAAGACAGGCTGTCCAGGATGTGTGGAGAAGTTGCTTTGTCCTCTGAGGTGGGCAAAAGCCAGGGGGGGTACTCCCTCAAATCACCGTAAGGGTACATGCATGTGCTACCCTTTGGCGTATGGTTTTCAAGCTGATTTTGTCCGATATCGAATCTACATTTTACAAGATTAGCCAAAGGGGGGGGGGGGTACTCCTTCAAAATCACTATAAGGGTAAATGCATGTGCTACCCTTTGGCGTATGGTTTTCAAGCTGATTTTGTCTGATATCGGGTCTACATTTTACCAGATTAGTCCGATCTGAGGTATACCACAAAGGGTAGCACATGGTGTACCTGTACATGGTCATTTGAGGGGAGTACCCCTCCCCCCTGGGGCTTCCATGGCTACTGTCCAAGAGAAAGGTGATTACATGTTCACTTGACCATTAAACACAGAGGATAGCAGCCGGGTGACTCAGGAAACAAATCTGTGATTCTTTGAAAGAAAGATGTGGAAAAAAAAGAAGCAATGGACTGCTTTGTTCTTCTTCAGTTTATTTGAAGCAGTATTTAAACACTTTGCTGGTGAAACTTCATTAACAACAACAACAACAAAACAACAAGACGACATCACTAACCCAATACATGTTTACATCAGACCTGTATTGGCAGTGGCAACTCGATCCTTGACAGCTAAAAAATATTTATCAAAGTGTTCCTCTCTGTCCTGGTGTTGCTTCACCATGACAACACAGGTGGGCCTTATTGTGCCACTAGCAGTGCCAAGATCCTTGGAATACAAAATCAGTACATTCTAAATTTTGTAGTTCAATCTGAGTGTTTTTTAGATTTTTAGAAGGTTCGTTACCATCAGGCTTAGCAATTGGCAAAGTAGCAAATCATTCGTAAAGTGTGCCTAGCTTTGTTCGTAGAAATCTTAGTATTTTAGCTGGACCACGCAGCGAGGAAGAATTCAAGAAGTAGTCGCTCGAGTTGCGAGTCGCGGTGTAGCCCTTTGCTACTGGTATTCACACATTACAAAACTGACTTCACCGGTTCATGGTGTCGAGTATCTTTAATCTTTGTTCTTGTTTTCTGTACTTCACTGAACTCACGTGGTTACAAAATAAAATTGAAAACAACCCTTCACATTGATGCGCGTTATTGGGATACACAAGGTTGACGCGACGTTTTTTTCTTGGTGTCAAATGCCCGGGGAACCGGGACCTGAGCAAATGTCAAAACCCCGCCCGCCCGGGAATTAATTCATGTCAAATGCACGGGGATTGCCCGGGGGGATGAGCACTCTTGGATTTGACTCATATATACATAACCTTGATTAAAGCAAATCCCGGGAACAAATTTAGAAACAAATGTCATTAAAACTGATTCCATTACTAGATGGTCTATCTAATCTTAAGTTAGCGAACCCTAACAGAATATACAGGTTCATAAAAAAGAAATTACACTTTTTTTTTATTATTAAGAACCAGTAAAATTTTGCCCAGCCTCAATGTTCTTATTTTGAGGGCCTATTTCAGCCTCAAATGTTCTTA
>JAOBRG010130770.1:0-19108 GCA_027574985.1 Umimayanthus nakama | reverse complement strand
GGCATATACAAGTATGAAGGGAATATATTTCAAGTTTCAAATACTTTTTTTTACCTTTTTCTTTTCATCCGTGGCCACTGAAAAAAAAAGTATAGTCTGTTAGAGACACGTAGTTTCTGGGCTTCAGTATAGCGTAGAAATACTACAATCATTGGACATTTTTGTTTTGATGTTATTGAACACTTTATTTCAAGTAATTTCTTCTCAAAAGTTGTTGGTAAGTAAGTGTTTCAGAAAATCAGTGAGGGTAGTGGCAGAGTGTTTATTGGCATGCGTATACTATAATGGTTGATATTTTAAAAGCTATTTGTCACCGAGATCAAAGAAAATAATGATATTACTGCTCATAACGAGCAGGTTATAAGAACTGTTACTGTAATTAGAACTTTTTTGAGAGCATTTAGCTTCGCTCAATTGTAACAATAGGATATAAAGATTCAGGATACAACAGTTGTACTAACCGGTCATCTGTCGTCTCGTCCAAATGATGTGGAACAGCTGAAGAAGGTTGAGAAAGCTTAAAACCAAAATGGTAACAATACTTCCATAGATTGCGTGCCCGACACCACTTGTTTCCTGTTTTACTTTACCTACAAGGTTGAGGATGAGTATATTCAGATATCAATTGAAAGTCAGTCTAATATAGTACTTATGATTGTGTAAAAATGTTATTAATAACAATAATGATAATGATAATAATAATAATAGCTACTGCAATGTATAGTAATGCGCAATAAAAATAAAAAATGACAACTGAAAATATAAAGTTATTAAAATTCACATTATACGTAATTACTAATAGTCTACCAACAGAATAATAACAAAAATAATTGTAATAATAAGACACGATTTGTTTGTTTCTTTCGAATAAATTGTACATTTTTCTCAAGTCTTTTCTACTAGGAGTAGCATATTAATAAACACGTTTTTGGTAACAGCTGTAATATAATAACGGTACCTTTAGGCTTTGTAGTGAATGACCTAGAATCAGATTCACCGTAGCCAACACTATTCCTAGCAGACACTGTCACTGTGTAGCTCTTTCCAGATGTCAGTTTCTCTATCAGTTTCTCCGTACAAACCACTCCCTCTAGTGTCTGGTTTGATGCACCACTAACTATAACTCTGTAGTCCAGGACAGGATTTCCTCCATTGTCAACCGGTGAAGTCCATGTGAGTTTTGTGTATGATGCGTGAATGTTGGACTCATATTCAGAGTCAACGTTGGCTTTCCAGGTTTGTCTGACAAAAGACAATTATATGTAGTAGTCAAGGGGTATTTCGAGTTTTGTAAGTATTGCTTACTTATAGAAAACAAACTGAAAAACAGTGTACTGTATGCGCCCTCTTACTTCTACACGAACGCAAAATGGCGCTTGAGCTAGTTTCCAATACTTGTCTTAACACTGCTTTGGTACTATGGACTTTCTTATACATGTAAGTTTAGTTCTCATTTTAAATCACTGATGTAAATTCAGGAAGTTCTATCTTAAACTTGTACTTACAGTATACAACCAGTGGTAGTGCTCCAGTCTGGTCTATCCCAGCAGTATTGTTGGCCTTACACCTGTACTGACCAGCGTCTCTCCTGCTCACAGAACTGAACGACAGTGCGGCTGATCCCTCTCCTGTACTGTACACTTTACTGCTTCCTTCTTTGAACCAATGTCACGATGGGTGTGGGTTTACCAGTTGCGTTACATGTCACGTCAACCTTGGTTCCTTCGTTATAGTAACTGTTTATTAACGGTTTGGATATTACGGGAGGCTCTGAGGAAAGTATTTCAACAAACATAAAACGCAAAGTGCAAATTTTTATCATAAGAATCGTTGTATCTCCAATGGATTTATGTGAGTAAACACAGTGAGTAATGAGACTTAGTGAATGCTTAGTGATTGCTTAAATCGTGGTGGGCCTTATGCTAGAACTGTTGGCAAAAAGTGAAGCTTAATTCATCAACCCTACAAGTTTAAACTACCAGTTTAATTATAAGTTCGTTGTACTCTTAGCGAAACAAAAAAAAGTTACTAGTTTGGAAAAAGCCTTAAAAGACTGAAAATCAATAGATTTATAAATAGTCACAACTGATGAAGTTACAAGTGCATGGACAAACCAAGGGGTATAAGTTAATGTATCTAGGCTTTAATTTGGATTCACGCCACAATTAATCCCTGGTGAAAAATTGTGAGAGTCAACCTTTAGACTAGCTAGTACTGCGTACTGAGAGATATAAAAACACCATGAAGAACAGGCGATACTTACTTATCACCGTTAGTCTTAAAAGACGTCCCGTAACTGGATTTGTAAAGGACGTGGTAGCCAGACGACAGTGATAGTAGTTGTCGTCTGTCGTCTTCACGTTGCTAATCACCAACGTGGCTTGGTTCTCAACACTAGTTCGACCTGCGACTGGGTAAGACGGGATGCTTGGTAAGATTTGCCTTGTTCCATCTCGTTTCTCTACCATTAATCCTTTCCTATTTGATCGGTCTGATGTAAGATGAGGGATGAAGGTGTCCCATTTGACGGTACCATCTAGTGCTAGTTCGCTTCTGTTCGTGACTGAGTAAATCCACACTAGCTTGGCACCTGTACCCTTATGTACAAACACAATCTCGTACGCTGATGGTGCCTTAGTTGGCTGAGTAAAGTACACTGCACATTCTGAAAAAATCAGCAAGAGCAAATCAGTGAATTAAAGTTAAATTCATGAACGGCGATAACCGAGCACTTGTGCAGTCAGTCTGAGAAGGAAGTCGCTCTGAAGTTACAAAATAATTTCATAACAAGAGTTCCCCTTATTCCTTTTTTCTTTCAGAAGTTTTTTCTTTTATCTTCTTAAGAAAAGGATTCTGTTTGAATAAGGAAAATCAAAGCATCGCTGTATGTTACAATACAATATAATCGAATTTAATTTAAAAACTAACCTATTGACTGCCTAACTGTGTATGTCTAACTGTCTAACTACGATCTTTTTAGCTATTATTTAAACTGATATGTTTAACTAGCTGTTATATCTAACTGCATCTTTCTATCTAACTACCTGCGTGTTTGCTGGTATCTTCCTGATCTTGTCCATCTATGGCTACTTGTTATGCTTAGCTACATCTATTTACCTCGATCGGCATGTCCAACCACATCTCAGATACGACTGTGTAGCAAAAAATGTGAAATGGCTCAAACTTTATAAAATCATCAAATAAGACTATCTAACGAAAAATTGTGAAGTGGCTCAGTAAAAATAGATAAAATTATTTTCCTACAGTTTGGTAAAAGGGGTTAAATATTTAAGTTGTTCCTTCACCCACTTTTTAAATGAGTTAAAATCACTGACAGTCGGCGTTGTGGAATCTTTTAGACTGCTTCATAATGTTCATGTAAGTAAAAGATACTCTGGACATCTAATTGCGAGTTCTATATACACCGGTATGTTCAGTATCGAAAACTGCTAATTCGTTTATTTTCTTCTTAACTTGGACAAAAGGAGCGTTCTCATCCGCTGTATTATATTTTCATATTTTTTAACTGTCATACCCCTTTGATGCTCGCATCATACGATACTAGTTTTTTACCAAGAAGCAAAACGTGCAGGGTGTACTTTTGTCTTTTGTTCATTTACGCTCCGCGATCTTACAAATAACTCGCTGGGAAAAGGATTTGAAAACAAAGTTGAACATGCACAACACCATAGGTGATGTTACATTAACGAACAGTACCCGAGAAACAAATTGTTTATTTCCATGATCTTGTGCAGTAACTAAAACAAAAGTTCTTTGCCTTTTCTCAGTCTCGGGCATGTTTTGAGCATGTTCTTCAAATTTTGGGCATTTTCAGCCCCTTATTCTTCATTCTTGTCAAAAAGGTTCTTCTAAGAAAAAGGTGTACTTGTGAACAAGTAATCGTTGGACCATAAAAGAGAATTGCTAGTTTACATTTCCTTTTAACAAGGAAATCAACAATTAGAAAAAAGAAGTCTGGTACAATTAGTCTTGAGTAAATTAATTTAATTAGGGGTATTAATGGACAACCAACCGGGCAAGTATTCATTTGCATGAGACTTTTTTACATGATCATTTTAATATGTAAGCTGTTACAAACTCGGAAGCAATTCACTAATGGGTCGTTACGACTAGTTGAATAATTACGTTCCAGTTGAAAATACTAAAATGCATCATCAGATCGTGCTATTAAATTGTGGAAAAGTAACTCGATGAACTGTTAAATAGTTGCTCAATATTTGCCAAGTTTTTAAGAGCTTGCTCCTAAATATATATGTTGATCCTCAAAAACGTGCAACCTTAAGAACCTTAACTCTATCTAGCCTGGGCTTTTTGGAGGTCTCGCAGCCTGGGGGGGGGGTTGATTCAACCCCCCCCCCACCGTAACTTTTTTATTATTTACCCAAAAGATGTGAAATTTTGGTCAATTAATAAGTGGCGTAAGCTCTACACAACTGTGGTATCAATTTGCAATTAGGACATGTTGCGTCATAATGACGTCACCACATTTGTGTTTTTGGAGTATTTTTATCAATTCAAGACTTTCTATCTATCTATCTATGTTTCGACCTCGGTCGAGATGGATTTAACAATGGAGCGCCAGATCTCTTTGTTTAAAATCAAAGGGAAACCGACATACTCGGATATATTTTAATGAAAAAGGCACAGAGACACTTTGTAATAGTTTAAACAACAATATCCAGCTAATCTGACCCTGTGACGTCATCTGCAAAACTGTGTATCATTAAGCCAGCACTTAAAGCAGTACTTTGGACTAAGGAGTCAAAATTAAGGAACTTCTGGAAAGAAGATTAAGTCTTTTAAACACTACAGAGTAAGTCACTAAATGCCTAAGTTTTTTTGTGCCTTGTCTCGCAGATGGGGCCTGCGACTGCATGATATACAGTTTTGCAGACGACCTCGTCCCTTATTGGCTAATTCCAGGGACTCAGATCAGCTGGATAACTATGGTATGACGTAGTAGTGACGTCGTTAACTAGTTCATAGACTGTTTTTTGTTCAAATTCGACCAAAACGACAATGAAAACACTTAAATTCGACTAACGTGTAAAATATTAAGATAAATTAACTGACAAGTTAACCACATGACCTGTATAACCTGTGACGTCATCATTTTATTAGTATGCTACCGTTGCCATGACAAAATTGTATTTGTTTCATATTTGTTTACAATTTTGACAAAATGGTCGGACAAGAAACAAAAACAGTTTCTTCTGTCTCATTTAATCATCACCTAAAAGGATTAACTTAGAATGTATCCAAAACGTCTTCTTATGCTAAGATTATATATGTTAAGGTAGCCGTTGCCAATGGCAACAACAAAAAACTGCTCTATCTCCGTTGCTTTTCGTCTAAAGAACCAATGACACCGTTGTTGAAAATTGAGGTTTTTCAACAAATCAATGTCGGAAACAATACCATTTCTCAACAATATATATTAGAGACTTATATATTTCTCGCATAAATTTACAGCCTCTGGCACCATCACAGTGTGCGTGAGATCGTGCAACACTTGAAAAGTATGTTAGTTTTTTTTTGGTTTAAATAATTATGTTAAGCTCATTTGCTACTAAAAATTGCTTTCGAAGCAAGAGTTGCTCAAAGGATGTCGAAACACTCAAAACCGTAATTCGTGCTACGGTTATAACTGTCGTTTTTGTTTTATTTTATTTATTAATATCTTGTATATTCTGCTATATATATTGAAGGCCACTTGGTTGCACCATTCATTCAGAACAGAGGATCCATATAGTTGCTGAGAAAGGTAAAGATCTGCTCACCCATCTAAGAAACTTCCGAAGAGTTCAATAGTTACGGTATTTATGTGTTAGTGTATCTTTACGGAGGCACAAGCTGAACGTGATTCGCTTTCTTAACTTTCTTTAACTTAGTCAGTTAACTACAACAAGCTTTTTTTATTGAAGGGTGGAAGGGGGTGTTCAATAACCCCCCTCCCCCCCGCCCCCTTTTTGACTTTTTGTACCTCGCACTTCGTTTGACAAATTACTTAAAACTGTTCTTTAGTTTGAACTTATCATTTCAATGACTAAAATAAGAAAAAATGATCATGGTATGGCACAAAAGTTGTCAACTTTTTGCTAAATTTGTGAAATATGCCACTTTCTTTTTAAAAAGAATATCACTCACATTTAGACTTTCGGTTCTAGTTTAGACAAACTTAGTATAGCAGTAACTTTTAATGATTGTTTCCCTTAGTTCATCATGGGACATTTTACTAAAAGGTGGTCGTTTCTTCTTGTTGCCGCCTTATTTTTGGAAACTACGGTAAGTGAGAATTCGACATAAATTGCCTTTGATTCAGCAAACAATTATATTTCATATATTTAAGCAATCTGTCTTTAATTCTTCGTTTCAGTTGAACGCAAGTTTTAGGTGAAGTAATAATGCTAAATTGGTGATAACAAACATTACCTTTCAAAAAGAAGGATAGACTATACAAGTTCAGTTCAGTTCAGTTTTTTAAATTCAGTTCAGTTCAGTTTTTTAAATTCAGTTCAGTTTATTTGTTTTACCACATAAAGTACATGTATATCTAGTGTTACACGTATTTACAATAGTCGACAAAAAATAGTCTTGCTGTAAAGCACATTGTTTTGTTGTTAAACGTCAAAACTCCATCGCTAAACATAAAATTCTCACATATTTATCATAGCTTAAACAACTTTTAACTAATAGATAAGCATATTTCAGTCAGAAGTTGAATTGAATTTTAATTAGCTTTTGTTCATTGATTTAAGTCTTTCAAACCACTTTTCTTTTTAATAAGGAAGGTTGCTGAGATAACAAAAACTGAATAGCTCTTTACAGAACTATTGCAGTAACCTTTGATTACCTCTACAGAAAAAAAAGATTACTGACAATTTAGTTATTGGAAGTAAACTTACTGATTGCAGCATATCAAAGCCTTATGTTGTTATCCGCAACAAGGATGAATTATAATTATGCACTACTTTTAAGATTCACACCGCCAGCGCTGGCCTCACACAGTTTCGATATAAAAACAGAACCAATTCACAATCAGATCGTTAAACAGTATTTTAACATATCGTTCAGAAAATCAGATAAGAGCTATTTACGTATGTTATCCTTCGAATACAAAGATTCATCCATAGTGTTTAGAAAGGATTCTTTTACTGTGTCAACCAATCTCGCTTTCTATTTTTGTGAAGTATTGCTTTTCCGACGTTGGGCCTAAAGGAATTTATTTTGGTGCAGTGACGTCGTTTATTTTGTTTTGGTTGCCATGGAAGCCAATTAAACAACAAATGGTTTCAATAAGTTGAAACTACAATAAAAGTTCTTCATATATACCAAATATCTAGTCAATCGGATGAAAAGTGTCAAAAGTCGAGGGGGCCCCTCATGCCTTCGTGTAACTATTGTTATGGAAAGTAATAGACCTTATTACGGTTTCAGCCGTTTCATCTTGGCGGGTAGGCAAAGTGGCTCAAAATAATAGGGTTTGTATGGAAATTCAATGCCAAATATCATTATAATACTGTAATTTTAAAAAAGCTACGAATTAAAAACTGTAATGTTACGAAAGAGCAACTGGATGCCAAAACTTTAGGCATGTAGCCGCACGCGAGAGCGTGTAGTTACAAATTCAATTTTTCAATACATTTGTTTTAATTTTCGTGGCGGCGATGAAACACAACTTACAACAGAGAAATGTAGAGAAAAATTCAAGTTGCAACTAGAAGCTTTTGTGTGCGGCTACATGTCTAAAGTTTTTGCCTTTCAGTTCCTATCTCCTAACATTAAGGTTTTCAATTCATGGCCATTTTGAAATTACAGTGTTGTAAAAGATATTTGACGCCGAATTTCCATTCAAACTCTCTTATTTTGAACCTCTTTGCCTTCCCGCCAAAATGGCCGCCGAAACCGTGATAAGGTCTATTAGCCAATCCAAAACTTTGATCTGTGTTATCTTTTATGCCAAGGTTTTATCTGTGTCATCTTTAATGTGCAACCATTTGGAAAACCTATGGGGACACCAAATGTCCCACCTTGAGTTTACTTGTAACAGTTAATGGCTTGGTCGACCGAGGATTATAGTTGACGTAGTAGTAGCTATAGTAGCAATAGCAGTATTGGTAGCCGTAGTAGTACTTACTGGTTGTGGTAGAAGAAATGGTCAATAGTAGCTGTAGCAAAGATAGAACAGTATAGTGTTAACAATTGATTAATTCAGCACTCGACACTGCCTTCATAATAAAATAGTTATGTTAGTTGTTGTTTTTAATGGAAGAAGTTATTGAAGTATGTATTCCATTTCAGAACGCTTCTTATTTGAGATGGGTTGCAGCTTCCAGCGGCGCAGTACCAGATTACGCTGTGATTGGAGGAGAGAACTTTTCTGGAGAGGTAATGCCTTTTATATCTGATATTCATCTGCAATAATAATAGAACTTGTATTTTATTGTCTTATAGCAGTAAAAAGTAGTTTACAACGTTGCTTATGTAGTTATAATTTTTGTGTTTATCATCAACAATGCTCTAGATAACGCTCTTTATTCTGATGCTCGACGCACTTAGGATAAGATAAAATTTAATCGCTGAGTTATTCAAAATGTCCACCCCAACCAATGTTTTCTGACCAAAAATTGAAGTTTGAAGCAATCAAAAACGAATAGGACCTTTGCAGCTGAATTTACATGGTACAAAATCCAACATATTGCAATGTGTCAGACTCCAAAACAAAACACATTTAACTGGAAAAGTGTGATATCTATATTTTTATATTTCCTGGTGGAGTCTTGTCACATTCTTTTGCTCTGCAACATGTTGGATTTTGTACGTTGTGACCTCCAGCGGCAAAGGGCATGTTTTCCAAAACCATTGTCAGGTTATGAGTACACATTTTGACGTAAAAATATTTATGCGACTTAAAGTTTTTGAGAAAATTTTTCTAATTTAATCTTTGCTTAATCATAATTCTGTTTAATGATGTAAACATATACACGCTTTTTTTATAAGAACAAACTTTATAAGAACTCCCAGGCTGAGATTTGCCCAAAAATTAAGAACAAGCTAAGAACAATCACCAGGCTGAAATTTGGATCAGAAAAATTAAGAAATTTATTATATCCTTGTACACAGATTGAGGTGTACATGAAAACAAAGCTTGTCAGAATTTAGCTAGGTCATCGCCATCGGGCGCTGGAAGACTGATATCAAGCTCGTCGCGTTCGCGTACGCTATATTGTCAGTTTCAAACACATATTTCTTACTGCCATTTTACATGTATTGTTCCAGGTAACTAATTCACTGTTTAAAAATATCAAGAAATGAGAACAATTTAAGAACAACTTTAGGCCGAAATCACCAAAAAATTAGGAACTGCCCAGGCTGAGCCGAAAGTTACTGGTTCTTATAAAAAAAACGTGATTGTTTTCTACAGAGCGCACTCAAGAGTATATTTGTTGTAAACAAGAGATAAGGGCCATGATGGCGAAAGTTGTAATAAAGCGACTGCTGTCATATCAACAGTTCTTATGTAAAATTTGATTGTTGCTATAAAAAGTATTTAACTAAACCATAGCTGCTTACTAAACCTCGATCTTTTCTTGCGCAACCACTTGAGAAATCATGGGGGGTTTCATTTTGACATCCGATTGGGCTGATTTGTAATGAAAAATGGCTTGGCCGTAATAGGAATAAACTGAAGTGAGTATTACGGTCAACATTTTTGCTTTCTTATATACCAGAGTTAAAATAGTTTAGGTATTTTTCAGACTTCCCGACTTTGCAATTGTGGTATCCGACTTTAAAGTAAAGTGAATTAAGTGAACTTTAATCACCGAGGGTAACACACTCACATCGAAAGGACGTACTCTTCCGTGTAACCCTTGCCAAAACACCGGAATCGCCCTACTCTTTTCGAGAAATGTGTATAGGTTCTTTAAAGCCCACCCCCACCTCCCCGCCTCAAAAAAAGAGCTTAACATCCCTACGATGTGACAAAGAATGTTGTAAAAAGTTCAATCTTCGACCAGGCCGGGGATTGAACCCAGGAATTCTTGGTCGGCAATCAGAAATCTTACTAATTTCAGTAGCCTCGCTCTCACCGTCCATAAAATGATCTTCAGTATGAAACAATGATTTTCGTTGCTGTACTTGTAGCCTCTGTACATTGCGAGGGTTCAGCTACACAGCGGAAAGACTGTTGGCAAAATGGCCCCATCCTACAAGGCAGCGCACACGAGTTGGGGAGGAATAGAGCATTACATGGCTAACTATGAAATTCTCACTAACCCCGGCTGGCGGTCGCACCTTGAATGGAAGAAGAGCAGCGGATTTTCGGCGCCTTCTGGGGCTGTAGTAGGAGGAACTGATGGACGTACGTTCTTTTGTAACTAGTAATACATTAACTGTAATTTTTATGCATTCACTAGTTTTTTGTTAAATGCAGAGTTTTTTCCTTACTTTTTAACTTACCTGCTTATATGTTTGTTTGTTTATTTATTTATTTATTTGTTTATCTATCTATCTATCCATCTATTTATCTATCTATCTATTAATCTATTTCTTTATCTAACTATCTATTTATTTGTTTACAACCCATTTATTTGTGTACATATCTATTGATTTCTTAACCCTCGGACGTTGCAATAACAATTTTTAACAATATACTTTGTCAAGGTTCGTGTTTTTTAACAACAAGGTTTGACTTACTTACATTGTCCTTTGACCTTTCGTGTTTAGAGTAAAGGACATGACAATAGGACCATGTTTTGACTGTAATTTGACATGGGAGCTTCATATATACGAATTAACAAGAAAAACTTCAAGAAAGATCGTTATTCGGTCAAAACTCCGTCAGTTTGTTCCTCATAGTTTACTTATTCAGAATTACTATACCTTACTTTTCCCATTTCTTATGTATTGTAATTTAATATGGGCCAACACTTAACAAATCCACCTGAAATCTAACAATCATCCTACAGAAAAAAAGCAGTTAGAATTATCATCTTTTTTCATTTCTAATCTCACACTTTTCCAATCCTTATCAAACTCGGCTGATAGAGGTTTCCAGATTTACTGAGTAAAGCTTAACACAGTTCTTTTCATGCACAAATGTTATAGTGACCGTTTTCTTTAAGCATTTTATGATTTCTTCAGTCTTGTGAAACATAAACAGCGATACAACACTCGACTTAATTCAAAAACCACACACTCTGCCTTTCATATGCACAAACCACGGATTGCACAGCATACGCTTCTACGGACCGAAGTTCTTGAACTGTGTAGATTAAGAACTAGAATCTCTGAGCGTCTCTACATATAAATCAAAATTTTGCTCCCTTACATTTACGTGTTTTTTTTCTTGTTATTTTTTCGTTGTGCACTTTGTTTAGTAATACAGATTTCTTCTTCTCGTTTTCCCTTCTTCGTGTCTTTATTTCATTGTTTTTTGTTTGTATTTTTTCTCAAACACTGATAACAGCAATAAGAACGCTTATATTTTGTCCTCGTGACCTTAGTTTATCTATATTTAAACACATCTTCTTCTTCTTCCCATTTAATCCACATCCGTCTCTGCAGACGATTCGTGTGGATGTGCAGGGTGCTGGTGTGATGATAAATATTGCATGTATACGTTGGTGTAATGGTGGATAGAATAAATTAATGATAAAAATGGGAAATAATAGTAAAATAGATAAACAAATACAAAAGATAAAAAGTTTTTTTAGTTATGGTGGAGCTGAGCCACAAGCTTGTTCTTAAATTTTTCGCATTTGTAGATCTGACAGTGTGGTAAGTTAGTATGTTTTCCAGTTTCTTACTGTTCGTGGAAAAATGACGTCAAGTTGTAGTTTGTGAGCGGGGTACCTCGTACGCAAGTGTGTTTATGTGCCTTGATGTTCTTCGTCGTCGTTGCAATCCGAACTCCGAACCATATCAACTAAATCATAGTGAATTTTGGAGAAGTTGGCTAGTCTGTGGGTCTGGTGTCTAGCTTGTAGTGAGTACCAGCGGAGTTTCGTAAGCACTTCCGACACCCTTGAGTTGTAATCGTAGTCGTTGAAGATAAATCTTGCCGCTCTTCCTTGTACCTTCTCATATTGTCTGAGCATCAATCTGTCTCGTTTAGCCTTTATAGTTGTATGCAGAGGGCCTGCAGTCATTAGTTTGTAAATTTAATCCTGAATGTTGTATCTTTCTATTTCATTTCTGATTGTGAGTATTAACCCTTGAGGGGGGAGGGCGGGGTCAAGTTGACCCCGCCAATATTTTGGCTTTAAATTTTTGCTGTTTGACCGATTGTCAAAGCTTTTGCACAACTGTTTCTTGTTTGTTAACACACCTTTTGACACTAATTAAGAGACGTCACAAGTGATGGCGTCATCGTAAAAAGACACGCAAGCTGTGTTCTGTTTTCTCGTCGATTTGAGCAAAATCCGAAAATTTAAAATTCAAGATGGCGGCCGCCTGTGACGTCATTTATTTGACTATTGTTGCCATGGAACCCAGTTAGACACCACGTGGTTTCGCTTAATTGAAAGTACAAATGAAGCTTGTGTCGAAAGTAGAAGGTGGGTAGTCCGATTGACACCCCTTCAAGGCTTCGTGTAACTGTTTTACCTTCGAGGCTTCTAGGGTTAATAGACTATTGTTATTGTTGTTGATACCCCAATAAAAAGACACAATTTTACTGTTCCCTTGGCATTATATCAGGTTTATACTGTATTAACATTTTGGTTTTATTATCCTGTCTGTCAGATCACGTCCTCCACGTGGGTAGGTTTATGTACGGAGATGGTCACATGATCTGTGGCAAGGTGGTGTACGCTTTCGGCAAAGCCTACTTTGGCTACAACGGCAAGGAGTTTGAAAGTCAATCGTTCTATGTTCTGGTGGAGCACTCTAGATCGTACATGAGGGGGTTATCCAAGCGCGATGAGTTTCCGGAGTTGCCAGGCGTCAAACAGCCCAAGCGAGCTCCAATCTTGTAAAAACAAGATAAAGGCTACTAATAGGGAACCAAACACCATGCGCTGACGGTGCTGCAAGAGACTAAAAGTTAAAGGGTAAACTGGGGTGAACTTGTAGGTTACAATCAGTGAAGCGTTTGCACCAACCTTGCTGTATTTTTGATAAAGATTCTTGTACGTAGCTGAAATAAACAAACTTTTACAACCCTACAAAGTTCTGTTTTCTCTTTAGCTTTGTAGTTTAACATGTTTGTTTGGAACAAGGAAAGACAAATCAAGTTTTGAATTTATTTGACTTTTAGGGTCGGTTAAAATTATTTAATGAAAGTTTTTTATAAATCTTAACCTGAGTGTCTATTGTTCCAAATTAAGAAATGGTCCATGTTTGGCGTGCGTCTATCGAGCTATGGATGTACGCGGGAAGTTGGGAGAGCGCGAGAGAAGCGTTTGAGTGGCACGAGGCGAAGCCGAGTGCTTCTCTAGCTTCTCAAGTACCCTCCCAACTTACCGAAGTTCATCCATAACTCGATAGATGCACAGCTAAAACATGGGCCATTTCCTTTAGAACATTGCTTCTTTAAACTTAAACAGATAAAGTACAAATTTCTCCTAAACCATTCTGAGCGTTTTGATTGGTTGAATGCAATCACGCGGTTTGATAGACGCACAGGCGTGCGTCTATCGAGATTTAGAAGCACGATCGCGCCATACAAAAAGCGCGCGAAAAATTTTCAGCTGTGTTCTAAAACTTGTTAACAAATGATGAACATTTGCTAAGGTTTTTACTACATTACGTCACTGTAATATATTCAAGAATTTGAAAATTATTTTTCATAAAAACAAAACATAGCGGGTTTTTTTTACGAAGACTCGATCTAGCAACTGTTTAATTGAACCTTGCGCTTATTCGAACCAAACTCTACCTCCCTTATTTCTGTCACTCATTTACGGTAACTTTATAAGCTTCGGTAACTCGAACTCTTGTAGGTAACTAGAACAGTGGATTTCTTTTAAACATAACATATTTACCCTCGGTAGCTCGAACCTTGCGCTAAATCGAACTAAAATCGATTTCTCTTGGTACTGAAATTTTGTTCTCGGTAATTCAAACTACCAAAAACGAGAACTCTTGCAAACTCCACTACACGCATTTTTTATAAGAATAGTTTTATAAGAACAACGAGGCTCGAGTTTTTTCCAAGAATTAAGAACACTTCAGGATGGGATTTTGAATCATAAATGCAACGTTTACTTTGCAAAAACAAACGCTATTATTTTCATCAAACTCGATTGCATCGAACATTGAAATACTGCAGATGTTGATACCGATCGAATTTCTATTGCGATTAATTCGACTTGATTGTCACAAGTTAGATAAACACGCATTTTTTTATTAGAACATCTTTATAACAACAACGAGGCTTAAAATTGACTATAAATTGAGAACAATGCAAGAACAATCCAGGCTGAGGTTTGGAATCATAAAAGCACTGAAATTTACTTTCCTTAGAAATTTTTTATTATTTTCCTCAAACTCGACTGTATCGAGCGTTGAAATACTCCAAATGTTGAGATCGATCGAGTTTCCACTGCGACTGATATTTATTCAGCTTGATGATCACAAGTTCGGTATTCTTGGAATGTTCTCAGGAGTTATTTCTTACTGTTGAGGCTGAAATTTCCTAAAAAGTTAAAAATAAAGAGGCTTGGCCAAAATTTACTGGTTATTATGAAAAAAGCGTGTAAACCAAATAAACAGGGACAGTCGACACAACGCAGAATTGAACTGGTTTTGGATTTTTGATAAAAAAAAGTATTTATGGATGTTTTTTATGCAAAACATACACAGCAACGTGGTGTGCTGCCTTTTTAGACTAAAACTTTCACCGCCGTGTTCAAACAATTTTTAAGCCAACCGTCTTAACTACGGTGGGCCACTACGGAGGCTCACAACTGCAAAACAAGTTTTTCTATTCAAACAAATGTTTAATTTCACAACAAATGTTTCCCTTCAAAACAAATGTTTCATTTCAAAAAAAATCTTTTCAAAACAAGTGTTTAATTGCAGAACAAATATTTAATTTCAAAACAAATGTTTCGCTCCAAAACAAACGCTTTGTTCCTTTGTCACGAGTTTTGCACGACGTGTTAGACGCTTCCTTCCTTTATCTTAAGTCTTACACCAAGTGCTTGAAAACAGGTAGCGATCGCTCTGCCACCCTATTTTGTGAATTTCGCGATACCGTTTATGTGACTTCATTAGGGGATTTTGGGGGGACTTATAAATGGGGGGCCTTATATCCGGTGAATTTATATCCGGAATATTATATTCGTTGCCAAATGGATGGGCTTATATCCGGGGGAGCTTAAAACCAGGGGGGGATTAAAGTTGGATTTTACGGTATGTTAATAGAGAAAATGTTGTTTTTGTCAAGGTTGCGGAGTAGAGCTTAATCGAGAGGTGCTAGTTTTAACAACCTCATTTTGAAAAGGTTTTCATTATGGGAAAATACTTGGTTTTGTTTCGCCAAGTTTCATGATATAACTTTGAGTCGGGTCACTTCAAGTATTTTTTTACTGAAGCCATCTTATAGACCCATGGATGGGGAAGCCACGTGGTTTCAGTTTATCATAAAAATCCAGTGTGCTTTTTTTTGTAGATTTTTTTTTTACTTTCCTGCAATACTTTATTTGCATATTAACAAATTCCGTATATTTACATTTTACACATTTCTTAGGCCTTGGCTATATTGAATAGTCCTAAAAAAAACAAATCCAGTGTGCCAACAGTAGTTCGGACCAAGATACATGAGGGGACAGAGACGGACACTGAGGGCGCTGGCAAGGATAGGTAGAAGCCACTAAAGTTATCCATTCAAGGAAATGTACATTCATTCAAGCTCAAGGCCATATGTTCATTCAAGGAAACTATATTCATTGAACATTGTTGCGTTCGCGGATATAGCAGAAATATCTATCCAAAAATGTCCCAGCCACTTTATGATAATTATAAGCTTTACAATTACTATCTCTTGAACAATCTATCTTGGGAGTCAATCTATAATTAACTTTAGTGGCATCAACAAGTCACAAAGCGTGGACTGGGAGTGTCCCTCTCTGTCCGCTTATGTTCTCTTGTTCGGACCCATTGATACATAGTTACACCTTCTCAGGCGTTTAGCTCTTCTGTAACTACATCCCTCTTGGTCAGTTTCTCTTAGCAAGCTTTCCACAACGTGTCTCTGAACAAAAACTCCGTCACGTTTCAAGGTAGGAAAGGGGCATTTATTGTTGAGAGTGAGGTCTTTCCCCCGTACCTTGAGATGAAAAATTGTCACCATATTGCGGTCAATAGGGACCTTAAGCAGCTACTGACGGCACGTCAAGGGAAACGGCTGCTGAATTTTTAACTTTCTGTTTGCTTTTTTTTATTTGTAAAGCTGATGCGTTTCCTCTCTTGTTTTGCCTGAGGGTATGTTAAATTGAAAACTTAAAAGCTTTGTTTTTAAAGCTGTATAAAGATTGAAATGGTCCGTACTCTAACGTTCATATTCTCTACAAAACTCAAGATTTGAGGTTTTCACGTTTTGTTTCTAAAGACGACGGAGGAAAAGTGGCCAGGTGGTTGCATTCCAACGTGAAGTGGTTGTGTTCTGCAATTAAGTCTATTGTTTTGTAACGTTCTCGTAGAAGTTACCGTCCGAGCTGCTTTAGATCCCTACTTGTATATTCCCCTTCCCTCTCGAGGGCAGTCATGATCGCGATTAATGTTTGCGCAATGCGCGAATTTGAATTGACCAATAAGAGCGCAAAATGGAACGTGGTCCTTGTTACAGGAACAAATTTGTGACGATTGTGTAAGAAAGTGATAATAGCCTGTTCAACAGAACAAACACAAAACCTGAAACCTTGCAGATACAAACGGCTGACCCTCACTCAATAAAGTGTGGTACAAGAAACGTCCTGTAGTCCCATAAGATCTCTTCTTAGGCAATTGGGTTTGAGCAGGCATTTTCTTGCAAATAAAATATTAAAAACGAGGGCAGAAAAACGCCAACAGAGATTTCTGTGCTCCTCTGTGGCATTATTCCGATCTTGAATAAAACAGACGGTTTTCAGTCTCCGCAATGAAGATCCTCCAGGTTTGAATACAGCTTGCTGTTGTACTCCTTTAGGTTCACGTACATCTGGGAAAATGTAGATATGTACAAAGACAAATTAGGAACTGAAGTTATTTCACTATACATCCACTCTCTGACAGCTTACCAGTAATCAGAAAACACTTGCTACTGCAAGCTTAGTCTAATTTGCTATTGGTGCACCTAAAACATTTTTCTCTTACTCCTTTAGGTTCACGTACATCTGAAACAAAAGATGTAGAGATGTATCAAACCATAGCTTGGTGTATTGCAAGCATTATTCAGTCTTATCCATCTGTTTTTGGACAGTTTATTGGATAAAGACGAAGTACTTCAAAACATAGTTTCGCATATTTCTTTGTGCACATATATGTGATTTTTTTGCTTTGATCTGTAAAAGTAATACAAAGAAATGTGATCCTTGAAACTTAATGTGCGCTTGTTGGTAATACCTGTAAATTTATTGAAATAGTGCATTTTCTTGCCACCTGAGCAAAATAGCATCTTTTTGCTGTTGTTGAAAGCAAACTTTGACAACTAACGTCAAAATGCTTTGGAGTGCTTACTCTAGTTCCAAATTTCACTGAAATGGCCCGGCTCGTATAGTCTCTGTTGTTATTCCGGGCAACCAGTACATATCTGTTTGTATATTTATTCTTCTTTCTGAAGTTAACACGCATGGGAAATGAGGCGAATAAAATGCTGTTGCTGTTTGTCTTTTTCATTCCAGAGAAAATACGTCCTTGCTGATGAATTTTTAGAGTTTGAACTTTAGTTGAACCCTGGTAACTCGAAAGGCCAAGAACATTGAAATTTCTTCGAGGTATCGGGTTTCGAGTCACAGGGACTTTGAACAAAAAGATCAGAAACACTTGGTTAAAGTGGTTTTATGCTTATACATGTTTCGCTGTAAGATTTCTAGCAAAGTAAGAACATAAAAAGACAAAATAAAACAAAACAAAAGCATGAACACTAAATGTAATAAAAAGCAACTACTCTTCAGAATATTTAGCGCTTAAAATCTCACTTTAACACTTGTTTAAAAGTCTATTCACAAATCGACTTCGAGTTATTGGGGGTAAAACTACAAA
This sequence comes from Umimayanthus nakama, assembly GCA_027574985.1. NCBI lineage: Eukaryota > Metazoa > Cnidaria > Anthozoa > Zoantharia > Parazoanthidae > Umimayanthus > Umimayanthus nakama. The sequence continues at coordinate 898 of JAOBRG010130770.1, read as the reverse complement.
ACAATGTTCCTGGAGAGAAGTAAAGATCGCTTCGAACTAGCGGGGTTTCGAGTTATCGGGGTTCGAGTTGCAGGGGTTTAAACTACAGTAAACATATGAGGCAAATTCAAGGGAAATTAGTCTTGTTTCAAGTTAGCGGAGAATTCGAGTTACCGAGGGTTCGAGTGATCTGGGTTCAACCGTAATACATGAAGTTTTGCTTATTTTATTTCATGTTATACCATTAACTTATCGTTTACCTTTAGCTAAGTCAGTATCAAAATAAAACAACCGATTGCGAAGTGTTCCGTTTGCATCTATGTTACACTTACCAAGTGATTTTGTTCCATTATTTTCAGAGTGTCCTTCAACGACGAAAAGGTTGGACGTGCATCCGGGTTCTCTTGCCAGCAATCCAACATTAGTTGGTATCTGGTAAACAAAACATAGGACACAATTTAAAAAATCGCGCAAACCAGGAAAAAGTTCATTTAAAGAAAAGAATATTTTGGTTTTAGCAGTTTAAAGTGAAGATATCCGTAAATACAGGTACACTTTTAATAACATACATGAAAAAATTACTCGATTCTGATTGGCCAAGAGCAGTGCAGGACACAATTAAAAAAACCCCAAAACAAGAACGTGTTAATTTACAAAAAAATTCTTTTTTAGTATCAGTGCATGGAGGTTAAAACAAACACACATTTAATTTCTAAAATGCTACTAAGAGTTAATATACAAGCTTTTTACGTATGTATTATACTTACAGAATTGTCTCACGTGCTGTGGGTTAGACATTCTATACCCGTCCTGTAACATCTGTACAGTACTTACAGACATTGGTCCACGTGTTGTGGTTTAGACATTCTATACCCGTCCTGTAACATCTGTACAATACTTACAGACGTTGGTCCACGTG
>JAOBRG010130659.1:0-19108 GCA_027574985.1 Umimayanthus nakama | reverse complement strand
AAAGAGTTAGTAAGAAAACGTGTCTTGTGCCCCACCCCCAGTATTGAGTCACTAGCGGTGCCCCCCCCCCCCCAAACTCAAAATTGCTTCGCGGTCCCTGCTTATCAGCTTTGTCTTACTGGAAGGCAGTTTTTTAAGTCAGGGTTCTTCAGCTAACACTAATTCACAAAATTTAATACCTTTTGAGTTTTCAAGACTTTTAAGACCACAATTAGAAAGTTCAAGACCCAATATTTATCTTTTATTCCAATTACAGTCTAACTTACATATCCAAAGTCCACAGGTAATTCATATGGGGTCTCAGGGTCTGTATTGATCTCTGTTCCATCAGTTGAGGTTTTGAACTCGCAACTCAGATTCGGTGGTGATGCCGCCCTCAGCCTAGCTTCTTCAAGGTCTAAAGCCCCCTCTATTGGGCTTGTGGGCTGATAGGTACTCTTGCGCACTGCTGCAGCCATAATAGTGCTCATCCAGGGTGAAAGATCTTGGCCTTCCTCAATGGCCAAGGCTACTGGCATTCCTTCTTGTGGAGTCAAACGAAAGCTGTAGCTGATCTTTTTCTTGTCATCTACGGCAATGTCACAATCTGGAAGGTTCAGTATTTGCATAGCTGGTTCTTCTTGGTTCTTAAAGATGAAGAAACGGTGGTCCTTGATAACACACCAGCGTCGTTTGTTGCTTTTAACATCCTTCAGCCAACCTTGTATTGTGGGGTCCTTGAGGCTTAAAGGAAAAACCTCTTCATACACTTTAGCCTCTTTCTTGAACCTTAGGAAGTAAAACATTAAATGGTTCTTTACTAAACCAATGTGTATGTCAAGTCAACATCTACTTCCTTTTCTGTACAACACATATTTTGAACAAAAATTCGGCAAACATTCAGTTTACACACTTTTGAAGATCTACATGTAATGTAAACTATTTAATAGAGAGTCTTAAACACTTAAGCAAAAAAGGGCTATTGCATTTACTTTTTAAGAAAATTCAGTTGAGAAACTGGGAATTCCTTTTATTTACCTAACAGAGTTTTATTTGAGGAAAAACTACAGTTGTCTAATTAAAAGTATTTGTTTGGGTTGAATTAGGTAAGTTAAAGTGCTCTTGACAACTGAGCTACAAGGCCACATGAGAGCTGGTCACGCGCAATTAAGGTCATGGTAACCTGCAGCTAATAAACACTTGAACAAGGGGTAGTAAGTACAGTGTAAGGTTTGGCTGCTGAGCACTATCAAGACTTACAAGTATTAATTAAACATCAATTCAAAAAATCACCACCACTAAAAAAGAAACTATATTGAGCCATGAAAGCATAGTTTGTTTGTGGTATTTATAAGTACAGTCAGTGTTTCCAAAAAGTTCACCATTTGTGCATGCAACACAGAGAAGATGCTTGCCCAAGATGTTTTCCCAATAACATTTACTCTGAGAAAAGATTGCTCTTCACATTGTATTCATAACTCCTAGTCTCACCATGAGCGTCCCAGAACGGTGGCTGATGACTGTCCCAAAAGCTCTTGTGTAGTTGGACTTTTTGAGACGTTTTCACACCAATTGCACTTATACATTGGATGTTTGATATTAATTAGTATTAACCAAACAGGTGGATAGCACCTTTTGCTTGCTCTGATTGGTTCATTAGACACGGTATGTCCTAAGATATATTCACCTCCAGACAAAATATTTCAAGAATGCAGCTTGTTTTGCAACTGTCACGGAAGAGGAAACTCGTCAAAAAAACAAAGAAGCTACTCCTGCAAACACAAAACCCACCTGTTTGGTTAACACTAAAACAACCATCCCCCTCAGTGTTGGTGCCTAGTGAAAAATATTTGCTTCCAAGCTTTGCGGCTCGGTAGAATAGATTTCACAATTCATCTCCACTTTAGGGTATAGTTGTTGACTGTCATCTGGAGAAGTTTTGATAGAAAGAAGAACGATAGAAATTTTGATGCAATTAACACAAACACTCTACTCTGTACTTGTACTGATTGCCATAGATTTTCACTACATGCCTTGCCTGCAATTTTTCCCTGTATCATTAATGAAGGTAAAGCAAACTTGTACTGTTTAGTCAGTATCTACGGTACTCTATTCCTTAGTTCATAACTGGTGTAGATCTGGGCTATGACTACATGAGAACTCACCATCCAGTAGCATAAATGAGTTTGCCTTTGCCGCCTGACCCCCTTACACTGGTACCCCTTGAACCAGCGTTAACAGGGGTTTCCCCCCCTCCACTTGGTGGGCTCCCAAACACAAATGGTTCAGTCCCTTTTTGCCCCACCTCTTTCTCCAGTGGCGAATGCGGCATGGTGCCACCCAAGTGTTCATAGATGTCATCCTCCCAACTGCTGCTGCTCTTAATCGATGATCTTTGGGACTAAAAGAGAAGAAGAAAACACAGGAAAAGCCATTTAATGTTGGAAGTCTCAATATCATGTCACCATTTTACCTGCGCTATATAGTCTTGTAACGCTTGAAGGTGTGTGAAAATAAAAAATTAGAAGCTTTGTTTTTAAAGCTGCTTGAAGATTGAATGCTTCATACTCTAACAATCACTCTCTCTACAAAACTCCAAAATTGAGGTTTTCATGTTTCTAATGGTGACAGTGGAAAAGTGGCCAGGTGATTGTGTTTCCGCTTGCAGTGATCGTATTCTGTGATTAAGTCCATTGTTTTGCCACGTTCTCATTCACGTTCCCGTCCTTACTGCTTAAGCTCTCTGATATCACTGTTTGTTACAAACACAGTCTGTAATGCAAGCTACAACTCTGAATCTAGATAACGGTTGTGGACAGAGTAAGAGCCAATTTACATGAACCCCAGTTGGCTGCCAACCCGGGTCAGGTCGCCAGCCCGGGTCAACCCTTCTCCAGTCAAATATTATCGTTATACCGAAGTTCATTAAACTGGGGTTCTACTGACGTATTGTTATCTAATACATATTTTTCACTCAAATAACATACCTTAATTATTAAATGTTATCAGTATTTATTAAATAACACTACTTTTATTCATGATAGTTTGGGGGAGAATTTTAACAATTGTGATCTAGGATGATTCCCCTTCGCCACTATTAACTTGTATTGTTCTCAAATCTTCTGTGCACAAGCTTCTATAGAATATATGAGCGATGTGCAGTACAAAATTAGTCAAGTAGAGAAGTATGGTAATGGGGGGGACAAGTGGTATATTTTAGCTAGAGATGAAATCTGCCAAAAACTGGAAAAGAACCTGTCCAGTGTAACAATATTTTTTGAGGTTGTCTGCTGGGCTCAGTATTCAGCATAAACTTACATATATACATGTACCTGCCATACCAGTGAGCAATTTGCTTTTCACTTACTTCAGCAACATCTTAACATCTTGTTCATATATATTTAATAGATAAAAAGTTTTCGAGAACATCTACAACATGTCTTAATTGAAATTTGCCTTAGAAATCATTAGTTCCTTAATTTGCATAATAGACATTGCATGACTGTCTGAAGAGCTTTCTTTTGCATGACATCAATAATTTATTATATATCAAAGCTCATATGAGTCATTTACAACATTAATTACAGAAATCATCATTGATAGGGCTAATCTTGTCTTGTGAATTTTCTGACCTGAACCTAAACTTTCCAAAGTTTGGATTTCCAACCCGCTGTTATTATTAAATATGTATATTCTGTGTAGCACAATCACAACTGAATGCAATCCTTTTTTGAGAAACTGATATAAATGACAACATGATTATGATCTAATTAGAATTATTTATTTCACATTTTCCAGAAGAACACCCTATCTTAAACAGAATGACAACTGGTAGATATTAATTTTAGTAATTTTAGTGTAATTTGAAAATCACTTAAGCCAGAACAATTAAAATTTTACTGCAACTCTTTGCAAATAAAGATGAGTGTTGATTCTTTTGAAAACTTTTCACTGCATCTGAAAGATCATAATATATGTAGCACTGGCAGTAGACTTAAAAAACTCTCTGACAAAATAATGTAACACATTTTTACAACCTGTATGAACAATTTTGGCAGCTTGTTGCTTCTGACCTATTAAACTAGTAACACGGAAAAGAACCAAAACAAATGAACCCTTGAACATTGCTTCATAGTTAGCCCACCAGCAGAACTAACACTTAAAATAATAGTAATTAATTGGTCATTTTCATCTTGTAAATACACCAAATAAATTTTGAGTTTTAATAAAGACATTTAGAGACACCTTCCTGCACCACAAAAAATTATAGATGCCAGAAGATGTTGAAATAATTCTATAGATAAACAAATACTTTTATTAACCTATGTTTACTTGTGTATAGTTTGTGATTAATTTCACCGCCCCTGTGTTGCGCTCCAAAAACTTGCTAAACAATCTTGTTTTGCTTTGTCAAAACCAATTCAAGTGCAACCTACATATTCTTTAACATTTGACTGACACTTTTAAAGTCATTTCTAAACTAAAAGTAATTTTAGGATTAGAGTAACCAGCAATGAAACTAAAATCAAGTTTAGATCAAACATAAATGACAGATGTACAAAAAGAAGTAATTTACAAGAGCTAACAACCTTCAAAATGACAGATTTTATGCAGATCTGTTTAGACAGAAACTTGAGACAAAGTCACCCCAGAGAATTCTTTTGATTTTGGTTTTAGATCTCAACATATTAAATTATTATTTAAGGTTAAGCTTTTTCTTGCACCAAAATAGATTATTTTATAGACAACTTGTCTTTGACTTCTTAACAAGCTTTGTTTGATTCACAAAAGCTGAATGGCTTGCTCAACAATATCGACGCGTTGTGGTCCGGAGGAATTTTATCTCGTCCATAAGTGTACACCCTGTTTGCTCACTGGCACCAAAAATATTTCGATGTCATGAGAATATAATCAGTGCTTTGTCTTTTTGTTAAGCTCAATTTCCTGTTATAGGGTTCTCACACTTTATAATCCGAATAGTTTTCACTGTGATAACAAATTTTAAAATTATCAAGGGCTAAATAAAACAAAAATAAACAACACCGATAAAAGCTCAAAAAAGAATTAAAAATTCCCACCAGCAGTCGATCTCTGCCCCTGGCTTTGATGAAATGATCTGATCGCCATGTGGATAGACAAATGTTGAGTGATATACTCTCGCCAATTGAAATACAAAGTGAATAGTTCAAGTTTTGATAACGATATCAAATACACGACAACATTTTTGTAATGTAAATTTATCTTTAGCTGGAACTGCGAAATTGACTATGAAATCTACAAACTGCCGTGTCCAGACCGAGATACTAATGACCCTATATTCGTAGTCGGTTTCACTCAAATGAAACCATTTTATTGCTCGGATCTAGAACAAAACGCCAACCATAAACGATATTTAACTATTTTGGCTTCAGTAGTTGCTCAGACCAGGTCAACATCAAAAACTTTACAATCGTTTGTAAGGTTTAAACATTAAACTCAGTCCATAATCCAATATAGTTGCAACTGACTTCTAGAATAGCTTTGGAGATACTGGCAACGCGAAAGAGTCTGGATTATGAATACGAGTTTTGAAATCGCTTATAGTACTCAGTAGAAGTGATTTGAAATCATTTATAGTACTCAAAAGTGCTGAGAGTCGATTTCATGAGTGAACGCACCGGTTCATGACTAGACCCTGAACACTTTGTGGAGACAGAAAGCGATTTAAAACTTGACAAAGTGAATCTGATTTGTAAAAAAGCGCGAATAAAGGCTTCGATTTAGCGGCTCTCAACTCCTCAAGATGTAAAAATAGACTTCACTTCCACCGTCCAATCGAGAACTAGAAAATACAAAATATATCACAGGAGTAGTAACTGGGTTATCTTAGCTATTACAAAAAGATTCTATTCGCTGCTCAAGGTGTGTTTGCATTCAACATTTTACAGAACTGCACGTTGGGACTCGTAAACTACACTAGAAGATAATATTTGAAGTGAAGTGATGAAAGGCCGGTAGTTTGAAAGTACACGAAAAACTCAATCTATGCTCTCCATTTACGATTCGAAAAGCATGACCAAACTCCGTTAAATTATTGATTTTTTGTCACGTCCGAGGTACAATATGGACAAAAGCACAAAGCTACCGCTGTGATTCTACGAATTCAATCAACATGCGCTCGCTTACCGTTGATCCAGGCAAAGCTTCCAATATTGTGCCTTCAAGTTTATCACCTCGATTTCCTCCGTCTGAGAGAGCATCCTTCCTTGTCACATAGTTCTTTTGAAGTGTTTTATTTCGCGCAAGTTCTCTTTGTTTTGAAGCAAATTCCACTGGATCAACATTTGCCTCGTTTTTATACGGTGAAAGTTCTTCTCTATTTTCGATTTGCGAATCTGGCGCTGGACTTCCGGAAGAGTTCAGATTGTGTGCACGTATCTTTCCTCGCCGATCATAATGGTTTTGGGATCTTTTTCGACCAAGAGTTAGATGCTTTGGCCTTGGGGGAAGTAAAGGTGGCTGTTGTAAAAACTCCAGTCTCCGAACAAACTCCTTTCGCTGTTGATCTGCCTCAGAACTGAGCGTTTCATTTGCAAGGACGTCCCGAAGAAAGGCCTCCAAGCCCGGCAGTGACTGTGTGATGGCTGCAAAATATGTTCAGTAAACAATCAATTCGCTGGAAGAGAATGCCCAAAACGGAACAATAAACGCTCCCAAACTCGAGGCACTTTCCTAAAATAACTACCACATCTTATAAACTGAGATATAAACAAAGAATAAAACAGTTTAGAAGCATAGTTTAAAAACAAAACAACATAAACTAGAGAGGCTTGAAAGTTTGGTTTCCAAGCCGCACACACGCTCCCACGCGAACTAACGATCAAGCTACGAAAATAAATAAATTCCCACCACAAACGCGTTCATGTCGCTCCATTCCTAAACAGGAAACATTCAACGCTTCTTTGCTGCAACATTTAACCCATAGTTTTTGTGTTTTATCCTCCAAATATCCTAAATTTGTACCATGAGATCAGCAGTGTATACAAAAGGTCGCCATGTTTTGCATTCGAGAAAAAGTCAGCAAAGTGTTGATTTACAGATCATATGATTGTAACCGAGCGCTCTGATTGGCTGGCTTCAGAGAATGTAAATTTCAGTCGGTGCACACAAAAACTTCTTTTGATTTTAAATTTACTGACAGAAAAGTTGCGCCGCCATGGTTTCAAATAATTAAAAATGACAGAAAAGCAATGATAACTTTTCTGGAAAGGCAAACAATCATGGAGAAATTTCGGTTTCCGAGTCACGAAAGGAGTTGAAAGCTGAAGTACGCAGCAAATTTTCAAAGACTGAAGCCGGGAGTAATAGTCAACCATCATATTCTACAAAACTCGAGGTGTTATCAGCAAAAGGTGTCGTACAGATGGCAAAACACCCGTTACTGGAGTTACAAAGGTCATTATAACGATATTATTGAATTGCAACTCACCATATATTCCCCATTTATAAAACATGGCTCTATCGCAGCTATAACTGTGCCTATAAAACCCGTGGCGTCCCCTCATTTTGACTTCAACGTCATCCCTTTTGTCCGTCTCGTGCATATGGCACAAAACCAATAGAGTTTTGGTTTCACGTTTGCTTCAGCTTTTCTAATTCCGGTCCTTAGCCGACCTAAAATGTCGACTACTGAAGCCTCTCTGTAAAGCTTCAACTTTGTTCTTCACACACGCACAGGAAAATGATAATTCAATGTTCATAGTTCTTTCGGAAACCGCAGTCAATATAATATATTGGGAGTTTTTCGGTTCCCCAGGAATCCGAGAGCTGCGCATTTTAGAGTAATCAGTAGTTGCAGTTTATTAAATAGAGCTGATGATTATGGTTTCGATTTTTTGTATCATCGGTAGATTATAATACCTTTCTTTTTTCTCGTCACAACTGACCAAACAAAGATTGAAAGTTTCAGACACGCGTAATTGGGACAATTTGCGCTATTTAAAAAAGCGATATTGGACCAGATTTCCAAGTCAGTTTAATAAATATCGAGCAGCTTTCAACTGTTTGCGTTACTAAATATTGAAGGTTGTGTCTGCAGAGCGACTCAATTTTGTTGAAGGCATTATAGCCATATTTCATCATCACACACACACACCTGCCCCGAACATGTACACAAAATGACTTGCATCACAGATAATTTTAGCCAATTTGGAACCCGGGTTGAACTGGGAGCCTGAGACAAGCGGAAATAATAAAGTTTACACTGGAGGGAACAATTCATCTGCAGTGCCAAAATAAATACGAACCTCTGAGGTGAAAGTAGCAGCCTTAAGCTTTTTATACACCACAGGCTCGTGCCGGATTTCTGGAGGGTGTTTCCTAAGTGTTATCTTCCAAGTTGTATAATAAAGACGACAATTCATAGAGCGCGTGGTATTTATGCATAGACTTTGGTATTTTTAACACAACCACTTCCGTTTAAACTATCTAAACTTTCCTCAAACAAATACATCAAGACAAACTACTAAGCTTTGAACGAATAGAGGTTCATAAAAAGCTGCTCAGTTTTTATATGCATGACACAAAAACTGAAATTTTTCCCCGGAGGTGTTGTGCCTGAGATCAGTCTAAAAATGAACAACTTGACTTCTATCGATGCCCCCGTTACTGATATAATCGTTCATGGCGGTTTTGGTGGAAGTCCCGTACGAGTAAACTTTCTTCTGTGCACTTTGACAGGAAAATAATATCGCTTGATGGCTTTGTTGATTGGATTTGGTCATAAATAATCCGAAAATCGTATTTCTAGCTGAAGATTATTTCTGAAGAAAGGCTCCGCATTTCTACGGTTAAAGTTTTTAAAAGATATCCCATAAATGCATCTTTTTAACAGGGCGCGCGAAACACATTTTAAAACATGCATATTCAAAAATTGCAGTTGTGTCAGGCATAATTAGATACTTGTGTGAGCCCGCGCAGCGGTTTTCCAAACATTAGAGGTAAAGACTGAACGAACTGTAATATGTTTGTACACATAACCAAGGAGTTGTTAGCCTGTCAACAAGCCCTTCAGGTGAGGAAGGCCGGCAAGTTTTGTATTTTTCCTCAAAAGACCATTGTGCGTGCGTGCTGGACACGCGCGAGAAAGAATTTGTGCGGTTTTTTCGGTTCACGCACGGTTGCCGGTGAAAAAGTGACCGGTTTGTGGTTTAGCGCTCAGTGCCCGCAAACTCAAAATCCCGTTCGATCGTGATAAGATATCTAAGTTACAGGGGGAAACAGAGGAAGAAGTTGTAAAAGAAAAACATTACAATCGATCTACAGCTTGGGGTAACTTATATCTGAAGGCCTTGCGAAAAATGCTTGGGAAAACTTTAAAAGAATGGCATCCACTCGGCATCTCTCAGTCCACTTCTAGCCCCATCTTGAAATAAAATGCTTGGCACCTTAAACCTCATAACTGATATCACTAAGGGTGGAAGCTCTTGAAACTTGTTATGATGGGGAGGGGAGAACTGAAAGCAATGATTGAACATAATATGTTGATTGTACATAGTGGTTCAGGCCACCGCTAGACAAATAATTGGTCTATTTCAACTTATCAGGCCATGCTCAACACCGCAATGTAATGAGACTCACTGACGACGGCCAGCTAAGATCAAGAAGGGCATAAACGTGAACTGTCATCAGCTTGCTCGATTTCTACATTCCCCAGCTGCAGTTTCCTCATGTTTATACAAAATATCACATTAAGTGTTTATAACCCTACGGCTCTTTTCCGGCTTCAGTTCTGCACTTCTTGCATGATGTTATATCATATCACGATACATTGCAAAGTGATGTCATTGCGTATTAAAAAGATCTGACCTAACTGAAACTGATAACAGAAACTTTAATAATCCTAATTAAACACAGCAGACCGTAAAAGTGACCTGTCTGGTCTTAAGATTCTTCCGGAAAGTTCCAGAATACATGTATTTGTGATGAATACTAATCTACTTACTTTTAATTTGGAGTGTGGTGTTGATTCGCTTTCGGTCATTCTTTTCTAAGCTGCGCCGGCCTTGGCTCTTTTCAGTATTGTTTTAGGTAATAGAAAACAGCGCTAGTTTCGGAAAAAGAGAAAATTGAAAAAGAGGAAAATGGTTCATAAATTTGCAAACAGGCGGTATTTAAGGAAATGGTTGTTCAAACGCCTTTTGACGGGGTAAATCAGTGATTTGACGAGATGAATAATAATTCAAATATAACTGATGGACTTTTTATTTTCTACGCGGCTGAGAAAACATACTGAAAACGTAGACAAAGTGGAAGAAAGGGATTTCGCAAAATAAATTTCAACTCACAGCAGGTATGGTAGGATTATTTCCTGCGGATTCAGTTTGACATGCAGGTATGGCCAAGGGTAGAATCATGCGAACGAAAATACCAATGATACTGAGACTATAGCACCAATCTTTCATTGCTTCACTCCACGCGTTTGGGAAATTGGAAAACTACTGATCTAAAATGCCGAAACTGAAACCAAAAGAACAACGTTGTAAACAAGCCCGAAATAAATGAATGGAAGGGAATTGAAGTTATTTCCTGTTATGGTTTTTGATGATTTAACTGATCTTCGAAATAGAGTTCTCTCATAACTGGCTGCACACCCCCAGAAGACAATGTTTAAGGGTCACGGCTTGCGCAGGCTTGTGAAGGTTTCGGAAAAGAATTTGCCAAACAAGATTAAGAACTTAGTCGTAACAACGTAACATGCCTAATATAACAACAATAAAGTTTCGCAACGGCAACTTGGAATGGTTCTCAGAGTATTGGGAAAATTTTTAAGCCATCCACTTCCAGCTCCCCCCCCCCCCGTCCCCGCACTTTTTTGAAATTTATTAAGAGTTACAGAGAAAAAGTGACTTCAGCCCCCTCCCCACTCTGAGTCACTAGTCAGACCCCCCTCCCCCCACTTTCAGTGTAGCTCCGCGGTACCTGACTTCTCTGACGTCATTTGCCAAACCCACGCCATGAATACAAGCCTGCAGCTCAGCGCTATAGAGAAATTTGGATGAAAATCCTTTTTGCTTTCCTATCTATCTCCTCAAACTTCTAAATCGCCTTTTGAGTCAGCTCTACTGACACTTTCATGCGCAAACGACATGCCCCCAGCCCTCCACCCCCCCCCCCACCCTGCCTAACATGAATCCCTCATTCCAACGCAGTTGAAATCACCGAAAGACGAAAAAGAACAGAAATTGCAAAAGTAGCTGCTAGGCGTATAGTGCAAGGGTCACTTATCCGCAATAGTCTCGAGTAACTTTGTAGGTTGCGCAAAATCTCTAGTCGCCTTTATAGCCAGTTCTATTGGCAATTTTAATTTTATCGCTTTGGCAATAGCGTTTAGATTCATCAATGTTACGTTTCAACAGATCATTAATGATACAATGCAGGACACTTTCATGCGCAAACGACGTGCCCGCCCCCCGAGCCCTCTCTCCATCCCGCCCAACACATGCACACACCATTCCATTGAACGCAGTTCATAGTGAAATCAACGAAAAATCTAAAAAGAACAGAAATGGCAAAAGTAGCTGCTAGGCGTATAGTGCAGGGGTCACTTATCCGTGATAGTCTCGGGAAACTTCGTAGGTCGCGCAAAACGTTTTTGAGGCTTGCACCATCATACTCTTTATCTCACCACGGAAACTCATTCGTGGATAACGTGCTTTTTGAAGAGCCGTGGGATATATGTTAAACTTTACTGAGAAAAGAAACTAGACCATCCACCTTCCTACATAAATAATATTAGTACTATGGTGATTTACCATATAAACACGAACCATACAATCGTTGTATGTTTTATAAGTTTCGATCAATATATGTGGTTCAACATTCACCGGCTATCAGGAACTGTTCAAGACATTAACTTTATATAAAAAACAGCCAGGAACAGTCAAGTTAAAAGACATTTTACACTAAAGGTACCAGATTGAAAATGTCTGTAAATCGACAAGCATTTTTATCGGAAACTTGCATGCAATGGTATTAAGTGGCTTATAGATGAAAACTCCTCAAAAAATTTCCAGTTACTAAACTGGCTTCAACTTCAAGAACATGCATAAAAAAATATAATCTAAATCTATGCAGCATACAACTCCTAAACGTAACCAAGTATTACAGGAAGTAAGGCGCTACTTTTCGACGGAAGTTGAATTGGAATTCGGAAAATAGAAATGACTTTGCAGTGTACACAATCTTATTTAGTTCTTACGTTGGCAAGCAAGCTGAACACACTATCATGTGCTATTAATGGTTAACACCGATAGCAGTTGAGAAAACTGCTGTTAAATCTCTGCTGCCTAATTGAAAAGGAAGTTCTTAAATATCGCTCCTAATTCTACAGTTGAAAACAGGATGTTTAGGAAACGGCTGTTCAAAGCTGATCAAATATGCTCCCTAATTAAGTTCCTGGTTCCTATTCCTGGAGCTAAAATATCCCAGTAACGGCTTCTCGATTTAACCAACAAAATTACTTTGTATGTATTATTTGTACTGTATTGTATCATTTATCGTATTGTATTGTATTGTCTTGAATTGTTACACATTGTATCATGTTTTTAAAATTATAATTTATTGGGTGACATTGCAATGCATTACTTTTTATTTAGTCGGTTGTACCTACTTTATTGTTTCGTATCGTAACGTATCAAATTGTAGCGTATTGTGTTGTATTCGTATACTGTACTCGTATTGTATTCGTATTGTATTGACAGTGTTGTTTAGTGAGAAGTTGGCTTTAGTGTATGGCAAAAGAAAAACTTGCATTGTATTGTATTAAATTGCATTGTAATGTGTTAAATTGTTTTGTATTGTATTGTACTCTTTTGCATTTATTGCCTTGCATCCTATTGTGCAGAACAGAACAAAACAGAAAAAAACAACAATTCTGCAAAATGAAACCGAAAAAAGGACTGGTCAGTTTGGAATAACAGCGAAATCATGATAAGTACGAAAACAAAGAAGATAAAAAAGCAATTTTTCACCCCCCCCCCTGTCCGACACATACTCATTGACACATACCTAGCCTACTGAGCTGGCGCTAGGTCAGGGGGCTTTTATTTACTATGGTATAGAGATAGGAGAAGATATTGGCAAGATTTAGTCTTTCTTACAATCCGCTGTATTTGATTTATGCTTTATAACCCCACTCTGCGATCTTTAACTACCTGATAACCCTTCTACTTAGCATTTTGAGGGGGAAATCGACATTTAAAGTGTTACATTTTGTTGCCTGTATCCTGCAAGCGTTAGACTAGCAGTTGAAGGATTTAGCAAAAAGGTGTTGAACCACACTTTGCCGTTGGATAAAAGTATGTCGCAAACAAGCTTGGATATTGTTTGTACTATGTAGTACCCACAAAACCGACCGGAGTTTCACACGGTGATTATGTATATAATGATAGCGCTTCACTGCACGCGTATATAGCTGCTCGCCCAATCTTCTAAAAACTTCTAATTCGACTTCTTGTCGTTTACACGACTGGAAATTACCTCCAATCGGTTAACAGCAGAGACGTGTTGCCAAAAACCAGTTTCATAAGTAAAGAAATTGTTGGAATAATTGGCTTTATACATTCCGCCAACCAATACATCTTGGCTTTTATAGTTCCTGTTTACAACGATTTGCGGTACGAGGTGTACGGAGCTAATATACTCAAAATATCTCAATATATCTTGTTCTTGATCGATCATTGCCATTGATTGTTCAGAGCAAGTGCCCTCTTTAAATGACATCCAGCCCTTATAATTGATTGATTTATGAACTTCTTCGCTTAAACTCTTCAATTAGTACTGGTAATCAAATATTTTGCACTTCAGTTCGGGATTAATCAGCAGAAGCAAATATTTCAAAGACTTACATAAAACTGAACGAGCGAAGTGGGTTCAATTTGTTGTCTTTAAAATATTTACGAGTGCTGATTATCCCCTAATTGCATGACAAAACATTTGATTACTTAAATGAGCACGAGAGACATGGATGAGATGACAGAAGGCTGAGTCAGATTTAAACTTACAAACAATCTGCGCATGCTCACTTCTCATCTTGACAAAACTTCAGTTTTGTCCACTGATGACTTTTAGACTGCGAGCAGTTCCTATTTTTTTTTCTCTTGAGATCGTCGAGCAGCGGAAAAACATCGCGAACCATCGCTATCTTGCTTTTCCTTGCCTAAGTTTCCGCGCGCCAACGTTCGCGATGCTTTTTCGCGGCTCGAGGGCCTCGACGATCTCAAGGAGTAAAGATAGGGACCGCTCGCCGTCTAACGATTTTTAAAATGTTTCCATGAAGAGTGAATCAAATAAGCTTGATGCAATCTTCGTAGAACCGATTTTCACAGCTGTAGAAGGTAAAAATCCAGTTTGTCTCAATAAGTATTTCAGCGTATGTTCATTTATCGGAGCACACTACAGCGCCAGGTTGAGCTGCCCGGCAGCCATGTTGAAGGTATTCAGCTTGACAATTGTTGAAAATAAACAATTACATTCTATCTTCTACAAGATTTCTCATCTGTTGAACTGAATTGAAACAAACTTGCTTTCTTACATGAGTTTGGAGTTTGACTGCATGTGATTACTAGTAGCTGCACTACTTGGTTTAGTATTAACGGTCTTGATGCTGTTCGCCGGTTTCAGCAGCCTGAAGCAAAAGTTATTGTTTTCTGGTTGGTAGCTTTTTCTCCTTCACTCTATTAGTTAGTTTGTTTTGCCCAGGTTTTCCACCGTCTTAGCCAGTTCAGTTCGTACTTCTTACAGTTTATTTGTTTCTAAATTTTTATTTTTATTTTGAATGAGCTTGTCACGGCATTCGGCAACCTGGCTGTCATTTGGTTTGTTCAAAACCAGTGCAATTACAATGTATATAGTGAACTGCTTTGATTTGAAGTTGCACTGCTTGGGATTTATAACAGGTTCTCAGCCAATAAGATTGCAGTAATTTTTCTATGCATACTGTTATACATTTAACAATTGCAGTTAAAATTTGTCGGTCTGTTCACTACCGATATACATTTGGATCTGAACAAAAAAAACCATGCAACATAATTTAATACATTCTTCGTAACGTGCAAACCAACAAATTTCTTAACCTACTTAAATAATAAAAACAACACGGACTGGTTTGCCGTCAATTGGCAAGCAAGCAACTCAGAATATTCTGTTTACTTGCATATTGTTAGGAACTTACCCGAGTTATAAGGAGCGATTTGTTTTTTGACAGCGTGTGAAACACAAATTACGAGTTGGACTAAAGCGGCCCGGTTTGAATTGAGGGAGTAGAGATCATTCTGTGAGGCTTACGATGAGTAGGCGGACCAAGTGCTGTCAACGACCCTTTACTGATTTACCGCGCTAGAGAAGTGTTTTGTTTCTTTGCTCTATTTTTATACATCTCAATTTTAAGTTTCAATAAACATTATTTCT
Organism: Umimayanthus nakama; assembly: GCA_027574985.1. Lineage (NCBI taxonomy): Eukaryota > Metazoa > Cnidaria > Anthozoa > Zoantharia > Parazoanthidae > Umimayanthus > Umimayanthus nakama. The sequence goes on along the minus strand of JAOBRG010130659.1, from coordinate 3,682 downwards.
TGAAAAAACACAAATTACAAAAACCCCGTCCTTTATGACCTTCGTCAAGAATAGCGAGGTAGTAGTTTGTAGGCCTTGGCGGATTGTGCTAGCATAATTTTTGGCATAATTGGAGGAAAAAGCATAATTTCTTAAACGAGCACTGCCACGGCATAATTAGCAAATTTTAGCACTTTTTGGAGCATAAATTCATAAAATTTTGTAAATATGGTGTATTTTCTACATGAATAAATTGAATTTAAAAGTTGTATTGATTTTGTTCGCTATAGTTTGAGTAAGTTTAAATCAAGAGAGTACTTTACTCTTTTGGTTCAGTTAGTATCTACAAATTTGATAGTTATAAGTCGTTAAATGCCTTTTACAAATAGTTTAGAGATGCGAGCAGCTGATTTGGGAAGCTCAGGGGCCGAGACAAACTGCCATAAAACGTTTAACACAAATAAATTTAACCGGAAACATTATTGAGGCTAGGCAATAGGGATTGGTCAGTTTTGTCTTAAGTGTAATGTTGTGTTGTGTTTCGTTGTGTCGTTTCATGTTGTGTCGTGCTTTGCTGTAGTGTGATGTGATTTGCTTTTGGTATTCTATGCTATGCTGTGTTCTCGTGTCGTGTTGTGTTATGTTTTGATATCAGTATGTTATATTGTGTCATGCTGTATTGTGTTATGTTATGTTATGTTATGCTATGTTATGTTTTAGTTTGTTGTGTTATGTAACATTACGTTACGTTACGTTATGAACATTATGTTATAACATGTTATGTTATTATGTTATATTATGTTATGTTATGATTAAGGAAGTATTCTGTTTCCCAATGTAGGTGTTTTAATTTCCTAAATATAAAGACCATGTAAAGCACGGATCCAAGAAGCTGCAGTCGAAACAGGGAACCTCTTGAAATGTTATCAGTTATATAAGGAGAAGTTTTCTTCACATGTTATCCTCAAGGTGAATCAGCAAAATAATGAGTAACAAGCAAATTTCAAATCTTTTATTAGGGAGCACATACACTCTTTCTTTTATAAGAAACTTTTTCACAAGAACCTGCGGCTGAAAAATGTCCCAAACTTGAGAACACGCTAAGAAAATACTAAAGCTGGGGAAAGGCAAAAAACCCTTTTATTTGAACACTGCACCAAGTTCATGGAAATAGTTTTGTTCCCAGCTAATGGTTATTAGTGCAACATCGCCATGTGCATGTACAAGTTTGTTTTAAATCTATTTTTACTCGTTTTTTAAAAAGTTCTTTCTTGCTTGTCAAGATAACGGCAACCTCAATAAAGCCGGTTTGTGCTTCCGGTTGATTTGTATGAAGGGAAAACAACATATGCGGACCCACTACTGATAATTATGGAGTTTAAGAACGTTTTAAGAATTTTTGAGGCTAAAATCCCTAAGAAATTTAAGAGCATTCAGTTTCAGCCCAAAACTTAAACGTTCTTATAACAATTAACAGTGTATGCACCAGTTTATCTCGTGATCCCTTAAAGCCCATCTCTTTTGAGTGGTGTTCAGCTTTTTTGGTCTAATCTTGTTATTGTTCTGACTGCTCTAGTTGCTCTGTTTGATTAGCAAGAACAATTCAGAAACCCTTACTCCTTAGGTTAAGGCTAAGCATATCAGCCAGAATGGATTAAAAATTGCCTCAAATGTTTTCCTTGCTGTGTCATCAGTTTCAGCAAAATGGGTCAAAAGCATGGGGAAATTGAGGCCCTGTGAAGTTGCAAAGAGTGTGGGTGTCGCAAGGAGTATTATAGTGAGACCGGCTAAAACAACAAGCAGTAATATTCCATGACATTTAAGTATCAGTAAATTCGCCTTTCACGTCCAAGAAAAGTAAAATAGCAACAATTAAGTAACAAACAAGTTACTGGACAGATTACAGGTAAACACACAAGGCAGCATAAACCGGCATAGAAAACGAATACTAAAGTAACAACCGCAAAGAGAACAATCAACCAGAATTGCCATAAAACGATCGCTTTTTACCAGTGGTTTGCTTCAAATTAATTGTGTTTTGGCAGGTTGAAAATGAACATCTACCGACTGTTCTCGCATGCCGCACAGCATCGAAGGCCTTTTGTCCCATCAGGTCGAGAAAAGCCCATCCAACCCAGTGACGTCATAGTGACATCACAAACAATCCAGACAGCGCAAAGTTTCGGATCTCCTCTGAAGCAGGGTCAAGTCTTCTGTCTTGCGATCTTGTTAGAAAGATCTGTCTTGTAACTACACACCGTTAAGAATTGACTTTGGCTGTTGTTTGGGATTTACCTAATTGGGTTTCCTTGAAATAAATATCTAATTCTTAGTTTTAAGTTTCGCCTAACCCGGGTTAAACTTAACCCACGTTCTAGCAACCCAACACAGGGTGCTATGCGTGGAAGCTAAAGGAGGAAACTAGTTTATACCCTCGCCTTTGTTGTACCCGATAGCCTCAAAATCTACATAACAAGATCTCCTTACAAAGGAATTAAGGTGACTGCTATCCATGGAGTGACACGATTTCAAGTTTTACTGATAAGAAAATCCCGTAGCTCTTTCCATGCTAAACCGACCCGCGAAGCACTGCTAACTTTACACAACTGAACCACGACTTCAATCAAAACGGAATTTTGAATACATTTTTAGATGTCCTTATAAAAGCTTCCACAACCACCAACAACACTCACATGAACAAAATGTCTTTTTAAAACCATATTTACAACACTATTATTGTTTTTGTCGGTGTTGTATCATGTATTATTATTATTGTTATTATTATTATCGTACGTTATTAAACATTCTACAGTCATTATTTCAATATTGCTCTATTTTTATATAGTTACATCATATCAGACACATTTGAGCATACTTGCCAGGCGTGACAAAGCTGAAAACAAACGTGAAACGTATCAATCTGTTCATGTCATTCTTGCACACGTGGCGATCAGCATTTTACACAGGCATTTTATTGCTCAACTTCAGCTCAGTCCAGTTCAGATGATGTCAAATCGTTGTATGCTATTACTTCGAACTGCGAAGCACTGCGAACCTAGCACAACTGGACTACATTTGTATTTGAATGTATTCTTAGATCTCCAGTAAAAATTTACTTTTAGAAATTGTAAATCATTATTTATCTTTAAGTTTGGAACTGCTTATCCAATGAGCAAACTGTTGTTGTTATTATTATTATTGTTGTTGTTGTTATCATTATTATTATTATTGTTGTTATTATTGTTATTATTATTATTATTATTATTGTTGTTGTTGTTGTTGTTTTTGTTATTATAATTATCATTATCCTAAGTAGCGTTGCTGCTTCCTTTTGATTTAAGACCCAGGTTGGCAAGATGGAAGAGAGTGTTGAAATTAGACTTATGAGAGCGATTGACATTTCGTCGTTTGAACTATTTATTATCTTGTTTTTTCACTGTTTTAAACTTTAGTGAGGTGCTTTGAATTTCTTGGCTTTTTATACTTAAGTTATACTCACACTCATTCCATAAACAGCTTCTTCCTACCGTCTTCTCCAGTTTTTTCACTCCAATCAGGAAATCCATAGCTATAACACTAGACTGGCTTCGAAATCCTCCTTTGCTCTGCTAAATTCTCGCACAAACTATGGTATTTTTAGTATTAAATTCCAAGGTCCAAAAACTTGGAATTTGATCGATGAATCGATAAAATCATCTAGCCT